>LOJH01001300.1:10810-49922 GCA_001685095.1 Ellobius talpinus
CTCTCTCTCTCTCTCACACACACACACACACACACACACACACATGCACACATACACACACACTTAAAGCAGATTTCATCAATTCAACCCACTTACTCACGATCTAGACACCAAGTCCGAGATCAGCAGGATGAGTGTACTCACCGGGCTTGAGGTCTTCCCGTAATACTAGTGGGCTTTACATCCCTGTGCCTTGTGGTTTGTGGTCTCACCACATCCTATAACTCCTATCTAGGTACTGTCAGATGAGGTTCTAATTATCCTCCAAACTTAGGACTGACATAATGTTCATGTATCTCCTAGGATGCATTGCTCTGTTCTTGATACACCACGGGTCTTTGCCTCCTCTTCAATATACTGATTTGCAAAAATTTGGCATGTGCCTTGCCTGTTTCTGTGAGGCTGATTGCAAACCCATCTCCAATTCCTTACCTCTGCTCAGGTCCAGAGCCTTCACCATGCAGTTTCTCCCTGCTCTCGCCCCACACTCCTTGCCCTGATTTGGACCCATGTATATCATCTTTAGCCAAGGCAAAGCCAGTAAATGTGGCACAAGCAGGCTTTGAGAAACACTCCCATGAATGAATTTGGCTTTCCCCTCTGTTTCTCTACCACTGCCTGAAAACATGCCCAGGCTAGCCCTCTAGGGAAGAACAGAAAAGTCCAGCCAACAAATTGTCAAGGTTCAGACAAGTAAGCAAGGGCAGGGAGGGTCAGCAGAACTCATGATGGCCACCCAAGAGGAGCAACTACTTGGTGAGTCTTATATGCTATGGAGACGTTTGTGAAGAACGTTACTAGGACCACAGTGGACTCTAGATAATGGAGTGCTCCCTCCATGTAAACCCATGCTCTCCTTACTGGTAGACACAGACTCAAAGCCCATTTGCATCCCCAGGCCCAATACTTAGTAGGAAGCCAATGAATATTTATTGAATTGGATGTAATGTGATTTTCAAATTTTGCACACGATAGCAGCCTTGAATTCTTTGTTTTTAATGTGGGGCTTTTGTTATACACTATGAAACCTACCATCATTTTTCTTGTATGATGCCAAATGATAGAATTTCTATTAATAGATTGATCCCATCATTTGTGCCAAGACAGAGGAGAAACCCACTTTAACACTTCCCCACACAAGGCAGGACTCTCTCCAGAACTGTTGCTGTGTATAAAATAGTAATTAAAACTTATATTTTTTGTTGTAAATATATCACGTGTATTCCTTAAATGAACTGAGTGCCCTGAGCTATGTTGAGGTCAGAGGTCACTTGAGAGTTAGCTGTTGTCCGCAAACCATTTCCTCGGAGTGCAGAGTGAAGAAGCCAAGATAAAATGATTGCTATTTAAAGATACCAATTCAAAGCAAAGAACTTCCATAGTGATTTAGTGGTAGATGGAGGCTTTCTCAGACATATTTAGTTTCTTGGCATGGCATTTCCCATTTATATTCCTCATTTACTGCAAACATATCCACACAAAGGAGACACAAAACTCTGTTTCAGAGTTTCTTCTTAATATATATGGATACATATGCATATGCACACATGTGCACATATATGTATTTGAATTAGCCGGGCTGGAAGGAGGTGAGTGACTGGCTCCAGCCTTGAAGCCCCTTTGACTTTCACGAGGTGGTAAAAGTCAGCTGGGGTCTCAGCTCTGACGAATTTGCATCTCTTTGAATATGATGCTTGAAAAACCCCAGCGATAGATTAAATTTTGCCAAGGAGAAAATGAGAGAGAGGCTTCCATCTCTCGGGTCTGCTGGGAGGATCTTTATGGTTGATTTACTTTTTAAAAATAAATGTTTCTTTATGTGTTCCCTTCAGTTCCTGCCCAGGCTGCCTCTATCATCCAAGCTGTAACTTGCGTGGGTCCTATCAGCCAGCTAACAGTAAGTCAACCTGGTTCCCGGTACAAGGTGAAGGGCTATTTCAATCTCAGCTGCATATACCTTCTGTGTTTTCTGATTAAAATGTGCCAGCAAACCTTGGAATAAACTCTACCTGACATGACTTCTAAAATAATTTATGCCGTCTGCAAACCTCCGATGGAGGGACTGATCTGAGTGTCTGTCACTGTATTTCAGATGATCCAAAATGGATCATGGCTTTTAAATGAATTTAGTGGCCAAAGGAGATTCTTTTGAAAAATGTCACTGAGGTTAAAACACATGAGTCCTTGTCTAAAACTATAGAAGAGTGTGATGTTTTCTTATAAAGGTGGTACATATTTATTGCCAAAATTTGAAAAGGTGTAAATAAAGAGAAAACAAAGCACTCCTAACTAAGGAAGCCCGAGAGACCTGTTGTTACGGCACATCGGATCAGTGGTCTGGATCTGTGTGTTTTGAGTGAGAAGGTGGCGGTGAGATTGTAGAGATATTAGGGTATTGTCCAGGAAAGCTGGTGAGAAGGGTATTGAGACTGGAACTCGAGAAAGAAGCCTGTTAGGGGATGATCATGCATGATGTAGTTATTAGTTAGGATGGGCTCAGATTTGCTGTATTAACAACCAGAATATACAACTTCCCCTTGCCTAAATGGAATATGGCAATAGTGATGATAAATAAATGCATAAAATATATTCCATATGCTGTTCTTATACTTCGTTTCCCTACTTAATTAAAATCAGGTACCTAACAGGAGCCATGTGGTAAACAGAATTCATTCCCGAACTCGGCTTTATGTACAGCTGTCAGCACAGATGTGATTCAGTTTCTGGGCCCCAACAGCTTTGTTATGTTCTGTATTTTGATCAGTGGTGCCTCTTCACACTCTCTTTAGGTTTCATTCATGAAAAGTCTCTAACTCCCGTCTGCCTCTGAGGCGCTGTTCTCCAGGAGTACTCTGGGTGTTGCAGGCCCCTGCCCCAAGTGTTCTACTGTTTCTGAACAATAACTTAGCTCTTTCCTCTTGAGCATTTATTGTTACTGTATGTGTGTGTACACACATGTGCATGCCTTGGTGCATGTGTGCAGGTCAGAGGGCAATGTGGAATTTGGTTCTCTACTTCCGTCATGTGGGTTCCGGGGATAGGACTCAGGACCTTAGGTTTAGCTATAAGCACCAGCCATATACTTAAGTTCAGAGTGTTAGACTTGGTGCTATGGGAAATGCCCTTGTACACAGTAAAGATTTGCCACTCATATTGATTTAATAAAATAAATTGATATGAAACTTTAGACTCACAAATATAGGATAGATGATAGAGTATTTTCCTTAATTTATCAAATGTAAATGAACCAGATATGGTAACTATAATTCTTGCTTGATAACTGTTTTGTTGTATGTCATCTTGCTATGTTAAAGTTAAAAACCTTCCTTTTTTGTTTAGACAGAAAAGAGGAGGCTGGTGTGGGATTCCCCTCTGTGTGCTGTGAATATGTTTTATTCCCATTGGTTAATAAAGAAGCTGCTTTGGGCCTATGGCAATGAAGAATACAGCAAATCGGGAATTCCAAGCAGAGACAGAGGAGAAAAGAAGGCAGAGACAGAGAGACACCATGGAGCTGCTAAAGCTTTCCAGTAAACTGCGAGCCTCCTGGTAAAATACAAAACAATAGGAATGGATTGATTTAAGATGCAAGAGTTCATTAAAAGAAGCCTGAGCTAATAGACCAAACAGCATTTTATTAAACCAATATGAGTGAGAAATCTTTAATGTCCAAGAACATTTCCCACAGCATTCTTGGCATATGTCAGGGTTGTGGTTTGGATGTGAAATGTCCCCCACAGACTCAAGGTTTGAACATGTGGCTCCCATCTGGTCACACTGTTTGGGAAGGTGTGTGAAGACTTGAGGATGTGAAGCCTTGAGAGAGGAAAGAGGTCCCTGGTGGCAGAAGTCAAGAATTGATAGCCTGGTTCTACTTCCTGTCCTCTACTTCCTGAGCACAGTGTGACCAGCTAGCCTCTCCCCGTGGTCACCATGCCTTCCCATCCTGGTTGCCGCCATGTGCTCCCAGCTGTGATAGGCTTTATTGCTTCTGGAATCGTGAGTTGAAAGGAACCACCTACCCTTCAGTTGTTTTTGTCAAATTGTTTTATTGTAGCAACAGAGAAGGAGCTGATGCAAGTCCTTTGGTCCACAAGATGCTGAACCCAGTTAGAAGATGGGAGTTGAAGAGAACAGTGGGGCACCCACCAAGGTTGTGATAGTACTCAGTGTGGGTCTGTGTGTTGAGTCTAGTACATTTGAACATTGACTGTGGCTGAGAGATAATGAATGCATCACATGTAAAAGTAATCCAAGGAAAGTGAAGAGGGCTAGGAATGCCACATCAGACTCCAGATATGGTCAGACTAGTATAGGGAGAATGACCAACCATTTGGGAGCATTCTATGTGTCCATCAATTCAGATATCTCAATAGTTCCCCAAACTTGCTCTTAATGGCTTCCCCCATCTTCATATCTCTGCAGAGTATTCCTGACTGTTAGTTTCCACCTGTTTGTCTGACTTCTGTATATCCTGACTTCTTTGGTTTTTCACGCATGACTCCCCTGTTTGCTTTCACAGACCTATTGTTCTCTTACTGAATTGAAGACATAGACATTGGTGTGCATGAGATTTTCTGTAATAGGAGAATATTTACCAGGGTAGTCTGTCGTCTCCAACTCATATGACTAAAGTTCTTAGAACAGTTTTGAATCACTCTTCAACATCACAGCCCTTACAAGGGGAAAAGTCTTCTCCCAACACACAGTAACAAAATGGGATCTTTCCTATAATACCTGCAGGTCACCCTGCAAATCCTGCTGTCTGCTGGCCTCTCTTTTATACCTTCTCTTAGAAACTCCACTGTAATGAACCAGAGAGAATGCTCCCCCATCTCTTCCTTGATTCCGTCCCCAGTCACTTGGTTTGATTTTGTTGCTGGGGCATAGGATAGGTCCCATACAGCATTGCCTGGCAGATAATGATACCTGCCCATTGTAAGCCCTAAAGATAAGAAGATGTTGCTGGCTTTTGTGGTTCTGTTTGTGTTTAGCAAATGGAGAGTGTGCTGGTGATTAGATAATGAGATGACAGTGTTGACGCTATTCATACACCATTATTATTAGTACAGTGCTATCTCCATGGTACCACACAAGCAATGGGCCCTGATGGTAAACAATCCCCTCAGAATGAAGCCAACCATGTTAAGTATTAAAAAACAAACTCCTGGCTGATTGTGATGGTACACACTTGTCCCTTCTACACTGGGAAGGCTGTGGAAGAAGGATCTAAAATCTGAGGCTCGTCTGTGCTACCTAGTAAGATTCTGTCTCAAAAAAAAGCCTGACTAAACTAGATGAAACAAGGAAACAAAGAAAAAAAAACCTCATCCAACACCTCCCCCCATACATTCTTAATTGCCAGACAAGAGCAGTGATGTGGAAATCTCTTCATTGTCTTTCTCACTGTGGCCACACGAGACATGGTTGCTCAGTATAAGTCAGTTGAATCAATGATTTTCATAAGATATTGAAAGAAAAAGTCAGCTTAGTCTGGATTTTCCAAGTCCACCTTTCCCTTTGGGGAAATTGCTCCTTCCTGGCAATCAGGATTCTTTAACAACTTTCCCTACTCAATGGTGTACCATTTTCCCATCTCCACTTTTGGGCTTTACCAAGGTCATGGTCTTTGGAAATATCTGTTTTCTTCAACTTGAGACTTCAAGATTAGCATCTGCGCCTGCTGTTCTTGGACAATCCAACCAGGAACAGAACACATTCAGAAGTATGGCACCAGCTCTTAGATACAGGCCTTGTCCCATGAACAACCACGTCCTAACCAAGAATGGAGAATTCTGAAAACATGACTAGCCTGGGGTAATATACAGAGTCGTCAGAGAAATGGTGTTTATCTCACGGAGGTTGGGTTCTCATTGATTGTGATTCCAAATACTCCAGACATCGTTGCCTTTAGTGTTTAGTGCTGTCTTTGTGTCATTTTATCGCTTTTCTTATTGTGCATATTTAAAAAAGAAACAGCCGAAGGTGCTTCCTTTGGGGTATAAAGTTCACATAATAAAGACCAGGTAGCTATATTGAGAGCTATTTGAAGGTAGTGGTTTAATCCCAAGACTCCAAAACATCAGACAAGAGAACGAGACGGTCAGGTGAAGGCTTTCTGTGCCTTGATCTTTGCAGAGTCTCTTCCCTCTCTCAAAAACTTGCCATACCCTTTTGCTATTCTGATTCCTATGCATACTCTGTGAATAAGCAAGAGGATGTTTTATCACCAAGCCCAGCAGACAAAGCTTTTGATATTTGCCAAAGCTTCACTTAGTTAGGTTGTTCTGACTACCTGGAAGAGGGTAGGTTTGGACTCGATCACCAATTTCCCTGGGGTTGTGGTCTACTGATGTGTGACACCCTGGGAACTAGAGGTAAATATTATTACTGAGATTTTTGTCCATGGATTACTAACCTTTTCCCCAAGTTGTAATTCATGGATTATTGGTTCTTTCTTTCATTTTTGATAATCAACACTTGATAAAACCAAAGCAATGTTCACTCAAAATGAGTGTGCTAGATTCTGATGTTTGGTATAGTTATAAGTATTGGGTGGTTGCCTCTCTGTCTTCATGTGACTAGATCTTTCAGAGTTAAATGGATGGTCACATGACACTCCCTACCTGGCCTCCAGCCACCTCTGGATTCTGTGTGCTTGTCACCTTGGATTCTCTAAGTCCATTCCCCTCATCTGCTGCTTAAAAAGCAGTGTGGCTCACTGTGCACTTCCCATATCCAATTTCTTTTAATCTCTGTGAGTTGCTCAGACTGATAAACTCATGGAGTCTTAATTTTTATGTCTAATTTGAGCTTTCAGCCAACATATTCAATGCCTACTTGGATCAACCAAATAGGCTTACCCACTACTTTCATATTTTGAAGGCACTGTGGATAAAACAAGGAGAGGATTTGGGGTAATTTATCTACCCATAACCTTACCAAAGTGTGCTAGGAGCCTCATCCATGAAAGTTACTTCCCAGCTTTCCAAAATTCCCAAGGAGCAGCTGTCCCTCCTGTTTTACTTGTTGGAGACCTGGAAATAGAGTCCCACTTCTTCCATCTCTCTTACTTCCTAATGCCAGCCTCTAGCAAGTTCCATCCATTTTTCTTGTGGCTTTCCTCTCATGTCCTTCCACTCTTTCTCTACAATGCTGCAGGTGTAAAGAATCCAGAAAGACTTTTGTCATCCTAAGGTCAAGTGATGTCAGTAGATTCTACTGACTTCCTGTCTTCAAAACATAGCAAGAGAGATCTTGACACCAGACCATGTCACTCCTTGATGGTTACCATTGATACTTTTCTGTTACCCCAAGATGTTGTATGCTCACATGGCTGCCTGTACATCTCTGGGTAATGCAAACAATGAACAGATCTCTGAGCTCAAGGCCCACCCACCTCCTGCTTCAGCTTTTGTCCTGCGTCTACTATCAACAGTATTCCCTTGATATCAAAACTCTGCCTACCCCAAAGCCTTCATGTACACAGTGTCCACAGCCTGGAACATTCTTTTTCTACTTTTTGCATGACTCCTTCTCAGTCTTCCACATTTAGCTTAATGGTCTCCCCTAAAGAAATCTTTTTTAATAATTTTTTCTCAATTCCAATTTTTCATTCTTTATAGATTATATCACAATTGTGATTATCTTACACATTTTTCAGTTTAGAGTTTTAAATCTCCCTGACCTTAATGCAGGTTAGGCACAATGATAGCTTGTTCTTTGGTTTTATTCCCAGGGATACACCTAATGCCTAGCACACAGTGAGTCAACACAGAGTTAATATTGATGATTAAATGGATGCCTCTCTGCCATCCAAAAAGCAGGAAACAGGTTTTTACTCAAATTTATTCTGATATTTTAAAGCTTTCCCATTACATGAAAGGAGTGGTGGCTTTCTGAGCGGTTCTTTGCAACAGCAATGAGCTAGCTGCAGTTAACAGGAAAGGTCTATCTGTAAGGGTGTGGTCAGTCAGTGGGAGAGCATTCCTCTCCTGCTCTTCAGGATGCTGACAGCAGGAAGTATTTTGAGATGCCGACTTTGCTTTTGTGAGTTTTAAGATTAATGTCTTATGTATATGGGTGCTTTGTATGTACATGTATGTCTGTGTACCTATGCATAAAATGCCCATGGAGATGAGAGCTTCAGATCCCCTGTAACTGAATCTACAGGTGGTTGTGAGCCTACCAACATGCTGTACCACAGACTGAGGCTGCCCCGTCTCTAGACTCCATAATCTGATGGGACCTGGGTGCCTGATTTGGTTATTGCTATTGTTTGGTTTCTTGTTTTGGAAAAGGAATTCAAAATCAGAGCATCTGGGTATTGCTCTCAAGGCTGCTTGTCTCATGGAATGAAATCTTGGGCCAGAGTTTATAAAGTCAGACTGTTGCATCATCACTGAACTAGGTTGCTCCATGTGGATGTGGGGTTAGTATTGACCCCTGTCCAATTTACCTTCCACTCCTGCTCCCAAGCAGAGAGATGCTTAGGCTAACTCTCTTCCTGGTGAGAAAGGTATCCTCTCCTAGTCACTAGCAGTCAACTATGTCCTCTCAACACGTCCCCCCAACCTGAGGGGCGAGTCTGAAAACTGGCTGTCTTGATGTCTCAAGCGGTGTCTTTGTCAATGAGTCCTGATTTCTGGCTTCCTTGATGCTACAGAATGGAGAATTGTTCTGTTGCTGCGGCTGGTTGTTGCACCAGAACCGTGGGATTCAGCTAACTCTTCTTCAGAGATATGTGCGATACAAGAACCTTCTAGAATGCCATCAATTAAGGGTTCTCTCCTCAGACTGGCTGATGACCAAGCTCTCTGTAAGAGAGGCAGGCTGGAGTTGGGTTGGAGGAATCAGAGAGGAGAGCTAGAAGTTAGGATATAACTGAGATACTTGCACCCAGTTCTAGGGCATCATGTAGATCCCATACTCATGCATTCTGTTTTGAAATTGATACCAGGAAGGGACTGCAGGTAGGGATACTTCACAACCCTATCACATATGTTAAGGGAGCCCTCCCTCCCCTCTACCCTGCATTGCCTCAGTCCTTACTTGAACTAACCAACTATTTTGTGCATATAGTCAGCCCTGGTAGTCTGTGGATGCTCAAGCCATATATATTCATCCAAAAGAATATTATCAAAATATGTTCTATGAAAAAAGCCACAAAACATTAAAATTGTGTCATACTGATTATTCATTGATTGTTTAGTCTTTGCTCTCTGAATAACATAAGGTGACAACTATTTATATACTCTTATTAGTTAGGTTGCAGCAGGCACTGTAAGTAGACTACAAAAGGTTGAAAATATACAAGAGATGTGAATAGGTTATAGGCAAATCCTATGTATGGTGTTGTATACAAGGGTCTTGAGAAACTTCTGAGTTAGCATCCGTGGCTGGTGGTCGGGAGCTGAAATCAATTCCCTGTACATAGCAAGGTCGGATATATACGCACACCAATTCCTCCTTGCTGATTTAAATATAAGTTGAAAGAGTTTAGAAAGATGGTGGTGCATAAGCCAGATAGGAGAATCTGAAAAGGCTGGGAACTATTGAATTTCTTTGAATCAAAAGTCACACATTTTGATGTCCTTTACATATTGTAGGCATTGGGAAACAGGGCTCTGAGCTCTCAGAGAAGAGAGCTTGGTGTGCAAGGCCCCTGGTAGGGTGCCAAGTCAGCTTTGTGGCCTTGCTCCCTCTGCTAGCCTGACCATGATTTCCTTCTGCATCACTATCATCTGCTGACCTTGATTTTGGTTCAAGTTTGAGGGATCCAGGCACAGGGCCTGAGGAACTCCTGGGAAGGCTTGCAGGGATGTGAAAAAGGATGTAGGCCGTGATCGGCGGGGAAAGGTATGCTGGGATGGAAAAAACAGTGTGGTGGAGGGTAAGGAGGAAGATGCTCTGTAGGTATGTGACATCATAGGGATGTGACATCATAGGGATGTGACATCATAGGGATGTGACATCATAGGGATGTGACATCACAGGGATGTGAAAAAAGGTGAAGGTCATGATCAGGAGGAAAAGGCAAGCTGGGATGTAAAAGCCAGAATGGTGGATGGTAAGGAGGAAGAAGAGGCTCTATAGGGATGTGTTATCAATTGCTCTTGATTCAAAAGCATAAGAGTACTGAAAACTTGAATGTTCCACAGGGGCTGCCCGGCCCAGCTCAGAAACCTTCCAAATATAAAGAGTTTTGGGTCAGTCCATGAGCAAGTGCTAGCAAGAACCCTTGGGTTTGTTTCCAGGTCCTCTGAGATGCCAGGAGGTGGGTGCTAGTCATGCCCATGCTCTTTCCAGCATGCTAGTATAGTCACCTTATAGTCTTTCCTGCTTGCTCTCCAGCTACACACCCTGATTCTTTCCATATGCATGTATGCATGCATGCATGCATGTATGTGTGTATGCATGCATGCATGTATGTGTGTATGCATGCATGTATGTGTGTATGCATGCATGCATCCATGTATGTATTGCACTGTCCCTGACTCTGCATTCATTCATTCATCCCCCTCTACTCCCTCACTCATTCATCACCCAGCGTCCTCTCAGAATACCCACCCACCCAGTCACAATTCATCGCTGTCCACCCTGACATCTCAATGGAGTTGTTTTTCTCCATCACCCCAAGTCCGCATCCCTCCCTTTTCTCTTCCTTTTTCCTTCCCAATGGCAGGGTTTTTTTTTTAATTTCTGAAGAAAACTTATGAAAATTGTTGAAACATGCACTACAAAGTGAATCCTTATTTTTTTTTAACATTTGGTGGGGAGCTCCTCACCTTCTCACCCCCCAAAAGACAGCCGTGTCAAAGACACTGCCTCCCCCTTTGACATTCACGCCTTGCTCAGAGTCAGCTGGGGTCTCCGCTCTGACAAATTTGCATCTCTTTGAATGTGACGCTTGAAAAAAGCCTGAGCCGCTAGATTAAATTTTTTTTTCCGTCGAGAAAATGAGAAAAGCCTCTATCTTTCGCTGAGTCTACTGGGAAGATCTTTATTCTGATTCTTGTTAGAATTGTTTATCACCCTGACAGGCCAGACTCGGACGAGATAAAGGCTTAGCTGCATCACGGGGCCTGACAGTGGTAGGACATGCAGAAAAATGAAAGGAGCCGGAGAAAATATTATTAATAGATGCCGACTCGCTTTGCCTGCATGGCACGTCAGGGAAGGAGAGGGAGCCAGGCTTGATTGCAGGCCTATGAAGTTCTGTCCAAAAAAGAAGCCATTTTTCATTAAGTGATAGAAGGGCCTTTTTCATGTTCCTTCCTGAGGAGCCGATAACTTATGCAGTTTATTCTAACCCTGCTGATTTCTGTCAGGGGAAGAAAACTCCTGAAAGATGGCTTTGCCTTGTCCTTTATGGGGAGAGCAGGTTGGTTTGACAGGCTCAGGAGCAAAGTCAGGAACCCAGTCAGGACAGGCTCAAGGTCCCCAGACTGGGGTGCCTGCGGTTTCCCATGAGTGTCAAAGATTGGAGGAGGGGAGAGAAGGGTAAGACCTGGAACCCTGTCAGTGCCTCAGGGTTACCCGCCTTGGCAACACCAGCATGTGTGTGTACCATCCTCCTAAGCACCCACATTGAAGGCTGTTCAGCATGAACACCCTCAGAGTGTTGCTGACTGGGTTAGACTCCGCACTGGCTACTGTTGTGAAGTCTCATTCCCTGTCCTGAAGCCAAAAGTCAAGGATCAAGGTGTCAGCTGTGTTGGGGACACTAAGAGATATCCGAAGATATTCAGTCTTTGTCCTCACAGGTTGTTTCCCTACAGAATCTCAGCCTGTGTCTCCACTTCCTATGAGGACACTGGCCTTGTATTTAGAAGGTCATGCTTATGAAATCATTTCACCTGAATTATTTCCTGAGAGGCCCCATCGCCAGGCACCAAGGCCTGCTGAGGTACTGATGCGGCCTTCCATGATGTACAGAAAGGAACACTGGAGTTATCACTGCGTGAAAGGAGCTTTTGTCTTGTGCCTCTGGATTGAGGTACAGATTCTGGAGTGGGGAGCGACACAGCAGCCACCTAGGTGAGAGTTTCAGGCTATCGGACTGTCCTTGGATGACCCGCTCAACAGTTCCCTGACCCCGGAAGTCCCTTGTGAGGAGACTGTATGGAGACAGTACTTTCTCACTGATGGGACAGCCATGGCCATGACCCAGTGACTGGATGAGTAGCTAAATGTCCCAGAACAAGCCACTAAAACCCCTGTGTCTGCTTTCTTTCCTGTACAAGAGATGTGTTCTGCCTGCTGCCCCAGCTGGATGGAGAAGGAAAGCGATGAGGACTGTGTGGTCCAGGACTTGTGCTGGAGGCTCTGGCAGGCTGTAAGGGAATGGTGCTGCTGAGATGTGGGCTAAGAAGGTGTGTCAAGCCAAGTGGGCAGCACTCTTCCCAGGAGCCCGCGGTGATGAGTTTGTGGCTGTTGTTCAGCTTTGGGGTCTGCTGTGCATTCACAGTGGATCAGAGAGAGCTGCTCCCAGAAGTCTGTGGGAACAACTGAGTTTCCTTGTAACCTGAGTATTGATCCTCCTGCCTGTACATGGAGGTTGGAATCTTAGTTGAGGCTTCTGAAGGCTCAGCAATCACTGCCCACCATGGACAATCCCTTAGGGAACCATGTAATTCACCCCAGCTAACACTTTGAGATATGGACAGAAGAAAAGGGCAGTCTGGTTGAAAGCAGAGAGTCATGAATCAGGAAACAGACTTAAGTGTCAACATAGTTATCCCTCTGCCCTGACAGGGTCATTTACTCCTTTAGAACTTGATTTGACCTGTTTGAACTTTAGGGTCCTTATGTGTAAAGTAAAAGTAACATTGCTGGGGACTGTTGTGTGTGTTAAGTAAGATGTCTGCACTGGTCAGTGTGGTATCTAAAACACAAGTTCCTGCTACTGCAGTGGTCATGATGCTGTTGATGACAGTAATGATGAGGTGATGATCATGGTAACAATGAGGTGATGATGCTGATAATGCTGATGATGGTGGTAATGAGGAGGAGGATATTGATGGTGATGGTATGATAATGTTCGTAGTGATGATGATGGCGATGTTGGTGATGATAATGATGTTAATGGTGGTAATGATGATGTTGAAATGATGCCAATGATGGTGATGATGATGATGATGATGATGATGATAATGATGGAGGTAATCATTCCCTTGATAGCAAAAGAGTATACAACATTTGACATATATCAAGCCCTTTCTTCACTCTGTCCACACTTTAATTTAATCCTTACAACCACTTCAGTGAGTGCCCACCGTTACTATCTTTAAGCTGATGACCTAGGTTTTCAAGAAACCTTGGGTCCTGCAGCTACTGAGAAACTATACAGTCAGCAGGGATAAGGCTGGAGGTTTGTTGGAGAGATACAGAGGGCCTATTTTACTACATGAACTAGAACAAATTGCCAAATATCTCCAGGAGGGAAGGGGTTGAGTCCCAGAAGACTGCCATCACTTTACCATCTGGAAGATGAATGGAATTCCTGGCCTGCTGCATACTCAGTCACATGATGAGACATGCAGATTGATAGAAAACATTTTATCCTCCTCAAAGATTGTAGATAAACAAGGCTAATCAAGAACTAAAGAGGGGTTTGGAAGATGCCTCAGTTGGTAAAGTGCCTATTCTGTAATAATGAGAACTTACATTTGCACATCAGAACTTATGCAAAAATCTGGGTGTGGCAGCATGCATTTACAATCCCAATGATGGGGAGGTAGCAACAAGAAGATCCCTGGGATTGCTGATCATACAACCTAGTTGAATCAGTGAGTTCCAAGCCAACAAAGCAAAAGGTACTCTTAAACACTGTGCTATCTTGCTAGCTCCAGTATTGCTGATTTAAAATTCAAGGCTAAGGAGAGAGCTACACATGTGATGAAAGAGTGGCAGACATTAATTATGGCCCGTGCTAAGGTTCAGATCTAATGCTAGACAGGATGGGGAGTATCAATCGGTTATTGCTGTGTAGAGACATCATGGTCATGGAAACTCTAATAAAGGAAAACAGTTGATTGATGCTTGCTTACAGCTTCAATCACCAGTGAGGCTTTCTCACTTCTTGAGCTGTAGACACCATGGTTCACATTTGTGCGCAGTTCAATATCCCCAATAACTGATCACTTGGGTCTATCACAAGGAGTATCTTGACCTCCTCTGAATAAGATGCAGCTTGTGGCTAGAGATATGCCAATTGAGCTCTGCCTCCATGGATATCAACTCTTGCAGTGGAGGTGATGATGCCTGGAGATCATGGGCCATCAGATTTGACCATCATCAAAGGGGTGGCTGAAGCTAGATCATCCTATAGAGGTGCTTGGTTACAGTCTGAGTCCCTGCTGCTCAGACTCAGGATAGCATTCTGAATTACAACATATCTGTAGAAAACCAGAATCTGCCTATCTTTCAAATCCACTCAGCTTACTGACCATGTGGCTGAGAGCAGCTGTAATCCTCTGCCTCCTATCTGTGGATCCCTCCCGTGGGCAGAAAGTAGCTGGAGTCAGGTCACAGAGTCTAGACCTGTAGCCTCCAGCTTCAGCTTCCTATAACTAATATATCCAGGATAGGTTTGTGACTAAATATCAATAGACATATGTACAGTTCCTCTCTCTGACTACTGTCCCTGTCACAAGGTTCTCCAGTGCAGAGGTCACACAAAGGCAGCTACAATGTCCATTATGTATCATTGACCATGGCCAGAGTGAAGACCAGGAGATGATCAGGACTAACCAAGCCATTGTCAGTATGTTCGCTGAGCACAATGACCTTAACAATATTTCTAACCTGAATTTGAACAAAAATATTACATATGTATTTGTTAGCTGGGTGACTGACTAGTGGGAACTTTCATCTTAGTGTTTGTTTATAACCAATCAAAAAATTTATCATGGAGAACTCTCATATATGACCCAAATAGCTTTGTGATCTAAGTCTTCAGTGTGGCCACCATGTTCTATAAGAGGTCTCCAAGTCGCAAAATTACATGTGGTGTAGATGTCATGGATATTAGTGCAGAGCAATATGGTTATCAACCACTAATGCTGACAAACTGCTAAGGTGTATGGACCCCCCCAAATATTTAAGGAGTCCAATGCAGCAGCACCCAAGATAGGTTGTAGCTGTTGTGAATGCTGTAACTTAGAGTTCAGTCCCTTTCCACCCTGAGGCTCTGCTTGCCTTTGTCATGCTCAGCCAACTGCCAGGAAGCAGTTGAGAGCTTGAAGCAGAGCCACTGTTACCTAGAGAACTTGGTAAAAGGGACCCTCACCATTTTGTCCCATTCCAGTAGTGGGAACTAAGCTTGCAGACAATAGAGAAGACTGAAAGGTGTGTGCAGAGAAAGATCAGGGAGTTGGCTTTGGCTAAACAGCAGTCTCTCTCTGCTTATATATGATAAGTGATGTGTGTGTGCATGTGTACATGAATGTATGCATGTGTGCATGTCTGTGTGTGTATGTGACTGTATATTTATGTGTATATGACTAAGTGTGTATATGAGTACATGTATATAGATTCATGTATATGTGTGTATGAGTGTCTGTGTATGTATGTGTAATGTGTAAGTGTGGTGTATATATATATATATATATAAAATCTAAGAGTGTGTGTATGTCTAAGTGTCCATAGGATGCTATATGTGTGTATACATGAGTGGGTGTATGTGTGCACATATATAAGTGTATGTATGTAAATATGTGGGTCTGTGTACTTATGTGTATTATTAGTGTCTGTGAGTGTGTGGGTATGTGTTGCGTGTGTTTTCCAACATAGATTTGATAGGAATACTTATAATTTTCTAATACATAAATTCCAGCTAAATCACTTTAATAATAACTATTTTATTTCTGGTTTCACAAGACTCAATCACCATTTCTGCTTTAGTTTGTCTTTCTTGTTGAGTCATTTCTGTTGAATAAAGGAGACATTTATTCTTGAGGGTTTACTCCGCACCTAAGCTTTTCCTGGTAGGGCCATGTACACTCAGGGTCACTGGCTCCTGGTCTTTCACAGATAAGGACATGGAGACTGAAACCGCAGCATTCTTAAGTTCCCAGAAGGGTGACTTTGCAGACAGATTTTGAACCTAAGTTTCTTCCATTCGCTCCTGCAGCCCTCTTTCCAAGGGAGCAGCACAGCCGCCACCATTGTGGATGCTGTGAGGAGCAAGTATGGATGTGGAGTGGTACATGCTACAGCGACAGAGCTGGTGCCCATATTAAATACTCAGCAATACCCACACTCCCACAGAGACACATTCAACGCTGTCCCAAACATGACCTTTCTAATCTATCTTTTACTGTTTCTCTTTTAGATACTAGAATGGACAAGAGAAATATCCTTCTAAGGTAAAACAATGAAGTGGATGTGATGTTAGGTAGATGTTCACATTTTGTATAAAGACGACAGGATGCTTGGGGTCGTGTCCAGCAGAGAACAAGAGTCATGAAGGGCAAGGACCAAGCTCTCTGCAGGTTACAGCCACTTCAGTGCAAGCATAAATGAGGTCATGGTGGCCTTGACTTTCAGACTGTGAGTGGAAACTAAAAAATCAAGCTGTAAGACTCCAGTGTTAAATGTTAGATCAAAGCAGGAAAGAAAAAAATGTCCAATCAGTCCCTAGAGCGGACTGGATTCAGCACCTGGGACAGCGGGCTGGGCCCTCTGCTGCACAGGCTGCTGTCCAGGGCTTGCAGGCTCTCCTTCACTATCTCTGCCAGTTCTTTGTGCTATGCCTAAAGCCACACCCCGCCAAGGACATGGATCCTTGGGCCTTCCATTTGGAACATTCCAGGCAAGTACTGGGCAAGCCTACCTGCCCACCCTCAGCCAAGAAAAGACAAAGGCAATAAATTGACTCTAGACCTTGTGGAAAACCCTAACTCTCCCCGGTGAAAGGCCTTCTGCAGCACTGTAATTGGGATCTGCGAGGAAATTCAGACATGTGCCCTGTCTGTGTTGGCAAGTGATATGACTGCACCCCACGAGGTGCAAAGCACAGTGTGTGTGTGTGTGTGTGTGTGTGTGTGTGTGTGTGTGCGCACATTCTTGGTGTGATATGCTGCCACCCAAATTTCCAAGTGATTTCTAACTTGAAGTTGATGAGATGGGATATTGTGTCTTTTCAAAAAAAATGTAACCAACAACACACTTTACTGAGTGTAATTTTAGCGAGGGTGCGAGTTTGCCAAGGTGAAGTACGTGATCATGTAGTGACTGTTTCGACAATATAGTGTATATGCGTGTCTGTGTCTGTGAGCATGAGGAAGGCAGGAAAAAAATAGCAACATATACTTTTTAAGGAAGTGAAGGCAATAAAAGAGGGATAGAAAATTTAGATTGGGAAGCTGTTGACATTTGCTGTTGTCATGGGTTTTCTTGGAAGCTCTTTGTCTATATAAAGAGCTACCCAAATATCCAGATAATTCTTTAAATATTCTTCCAGCATATATCCATGGAGTTTGTTCTTTGCTTGGCAGTCCTGGCTATGCCTAGATACTTAAGGCATGGTTCCCATGCTCCAAAGCCTTATAGTCCACCAGGAACACTTTTGTGGGTCTGTGGGGAGCTGCCCTCAATTCAGTTACGGCAAGAATGGTCAGAGTGCTAGCATTGCGATCCACATGAATTCTTCCTATAGAAACAGACAGGTCTCAGTGGGTTCATTTGAGGAACAGAAGGTTCTCTCAGTAGGATATCTCCATTTCACAATAACCCTATTAGGTAACATTTAGAGGAGGAAGAGTTTGGGTGGTACAAGGCCTCAGGCCCAGGTCAGTTGCTTCCATGCTGAGATGCTTGGCAACTTTACTTGATCTCTCTCTATGTCTCTCTGTATTTATGTCTCTCTTTCTCTCTGTGAGTATCTGTGCACATACATATATATGTGTGTGTTCAAGTGTATAGTTTTGTATTTGTGTGTGTGTGTGTGTAAGCTAGAGGACAACACTGAGTGCTATCCCTCAGCCCTCACCTTATTTTGACCAGGGAGCCCCAGGGGTCCCTCTGTCTCTGACTCCCCATCTTTAGGCTCACACATGCATGCCATCACCTTTGGATTTTTTTAAGCATGGATTCTAGGGGTCAAACTCAGGTTCCCATGTTATCAAAGCAAGTACTTTGCTCATGGATCTGTCTCTCCAGACCACCTTGCTGAATCTTATTGTTCTCCTGGATGTATGCCTGTGATCTGGAGATTATATAGTGTTTTTGTTAGTCTGGGTTCCTAATAAACCACCACAGGATTCATTGGCTAGGGCTACAGAGATGGCTCAATGGGTAAAGCACTTGCTGTAAGAGAATGGGGACCTGGGTTCTGCTCCCCTTGGCCCCTCAAATATGGATGTGATAGAGTGCATTTGTAGTCTTTGTTTGCCTACAGCAGAGAGATGGAAGGTAGAGACAGCAGAATCCCAGAGGCCCGAGGGACAGCTAGCTTGGCATATATGATGGCATACATAAGACCCTTTATCAAAAAAGGTGGGAGGCAAAGACTGACACCCAATCTTGTCCTCTGTCCTTCACATGCATGCCATAGCAGTCACATGCCAGCACACCCAGAACAGAAGCAAAATGACAAAATAAATCATTGTCCAAATAGCAGCCATTTCATACTTCTTCACTTGAGGTTCCACTGAGGCACATCTGAGGGAGGCTGTGCCCTGTCCAGTGGTTTAACGAGAGCAGCTCTGGGTTTCATTCTTCCTGCTGGTCTAGGAGTGGAGTGGTCTGACTCTGCTTCACGTGTCTTTAATTTTCCTTGAGCAACTGAGGGTCCTGAGACAGATTCTTCTCCTGGCAAGGGCAGAGGTACATGAAGACCGACTCCATCTCACTGACATCTTTGAAGTCTTTGGTCATACCTCAATAATGGTGCTTCATGGACCAAGCTACATCATCCAGCTAAGTTAATCACAGAGTCATTCCATTCTGTGGAATGGCAGATGGTTCCTCTAGGACCCTGAATGGGAGAAAGATTAAAAACTTTTCTTTTCTGTGGTACCAGAGGTTGAAGCCAGAGCCTCCCAAGGCTAGGTTAGAGTTGCTCCACTTAGCTATATCCTTAGGAAAGAGCAAACATTTCTGGGCAGTAACCTTTTCTAATGAGCCACTTCCTTCTTATTGCCATTTTAATAACTATATATAGAAAGTTGTGGGATATGCTCAGTAGAAATTTTAAGATACTGAAGTTTTATTTGATAGGTGATGCTCTGAGAGATTAGGAGATATTACACATTTGTATGTGATCACAGGGTGGCCATAATTCAAATTTCTATTGTGCAGATCCCCCCTTTTTCAGGAAATATGTGACATTGGACAGCAGGATCTAAACTTATCTAAAAGGCAGAGGGTATATTGTAAATACTTAAGTTGTCCCTAACTAGGAAATCATGCTTCAAAGCTTGAGAGTCCAGAGAGTGAAGTTGGGTGGGTAGAGCAACCTCAAACCTTCGGAGCTGAGGCAAAACCATAGAAGTCCTATTGAGTCCTGAACTACAGAAAAGTAGGAAATACAGCATGCACCAGGACCCTGTACTATTTCAAGGACAGTAGACCATGGGCTATAACTCCCTGGCAAGAGCATATGCCCACAGATCCACAATGGAGTGGGGAACTTGCTCTGATTCTTGGAGCTCTCCCATAATCTTCAACTAGTTGGGTGCAGAAAGAGCCTTCTGACACCCACTTTCTTTCCTAGAGGATGTTGCATTATCGGTACTGTGTTTTTCAGGACTCTCTGAATTTTTTTTATTTAACCCAGGGTAGTCTGGGTTCTCTTAGATAGAACTGTGTGCTACACTCTGTCAAGACCCTTCCAGGTTGGTGTGAAGGCCTCGCTTATGAACTGAAGTCCACCTCCTGCTAGGTGCTTCCCACCATTGAGTCCCCAATCTTGTGAACTTATTTTACTATTGAGCCATGTCACAGAACAATGCCTTAGTTTTTCTGGACACTGTGTAAATATTGACAGGATGAGTGTTTGAGTTGATGATAGACAAATGAATGAATTAATGAGTCAGCCAACTCTACAACAATGAATATATGTGTGAATGAAGGAGTGGGTACGCAGGTGAGAATACTAGGGGGCTTGGATGGCCGGGTTCATGAAAGGTGATGAAGTGAAATGCTAAATTTCCCCCTCTCTCTTAAGCTCCCCTTGCAATTGTGTCGGCTGCATCTTGATAGTGCAGATCTGGGCAACTGCATGCATTCTTCCAACTTCCGTTTGGCATCTGTAGACAGGAATTCAACATTTATAGTAATACCTTGCAGTGTGTCTTTGAGTGAGTTCATGGGATTTGAGACAAAGGACTTCTCGCCTTTGACTCATGACAGGTTTGCTAATGCAGCAGGGGCGAAGATTCAGGCATCCTCCTCACCCTCATTCAGTGGTGACCTGCAGTGATATTTTGTTTGTGTTTTATTTAACAAATAAAGCTTGCCTGAAGATCAGAATGTCGAGCTAGCCACACTTGTTAGCCATAGAGGCCAGGCAGTGGTGGCTCACACCTTTAATCCCAGCACTAGGGAGGTGGAGACAGGAAGGGAAGGAATATGACTGGGTAGAGAGAAGAATGCAAGGTGGGAGGAGACAGGAGCTCATGTCATTCAGTTTGAGGATCCATGGAGACAGGATCTTGCCCTTTTTGGAGGTGAGAACTCTAGTGGCTGGCTGCTGTGCTTTTCTGATCTTTCAGCTTTCACCCCCTAATATCTGACTCCAGGTTTTATTATTAAGACCAATTAGAATTCATGCTTCAGTGACCTCCTGCTTACCTGTCAGGTTGGCAAATAGAACCTGTGATTTGCGTTTAGGTTATTCTCAATGGAGATGCCCTTGAAGCAGTGGGGCAGAAACTGACTTGTGAATATAGTAGGGCCTTGTAGGTCCTCTACGTCTTGGAGCCAAGAGTTGCCTACATCTCATGGCAGGAAAAGCATGACACAGCTACATAGGTGCACAGGAATCCTGCATCAGTACTCCTGGAGTCAGCTGAATGTGACCTTGTCTACAGCCAGGGATGTCCCAGCACCTAAATGGCCTCCCTCTTTTCTGAGTCCCTGCAGCTTTGTTCACGACATTCTTATCTTTCGCTCTCACTGACTGGTATAGGTCAGCTGTCAGGCATGCTCAGTGTTAGCTTATCTCTGTATGACTAGATAGCATTGTTAACTGGGTCTGAAGGTACTGGTGAGAAGCCATTTTTAATTACACAGACTTTGTAGTATTGTAAGAGTGGCTTTGTCAGAAAAAGTAACAAGATTCTGAAGGAAGAGGAGACTACTTGAGTAGACTTGGGGTGAATAGAAGCCGTAACTTGACTGAATGGCGTCAGAGACAGGCTATCTATGTATCTCTATTTTATGTACAAATCATCTATGTATCTATTATGTATCATCTATGTGTGTATGTATGTATGTATATATGTATTATCTATCTATCTATCTATCTATCTATTCATATATGCATCTATCAACTATCACATACCGATTGTCTGTCTGTCTTAGAGACCAGGGACCCCTGAATGAAGCAAACAGAAAAGAGGCAGATGTTCTGGGCACAAGCTCTTGACAGGCCTAATGTAGCTGTGGCAATGACTTCCAGGGTCATTAAACAATCCAGAAACCCAAGCAGAAGAACAGTGAACTTGTGTTTTGTTACCACGTAACCTGCTGACTATTCAAGAGGACCTGATGAGCTTTCCGAACCCAGCCAGCCTTCCTCAGTCACCAAGGAATGACATTACCCATACACGTTTAGAGTCTCTCTAACACACCATCTTATGGTCATTGTCTCCTTACCCAACCCCTTAGCCCACAATTCATTGTCCCTTGATGCTAGAGCTTCACACGAGAATGTCTTCATCAAGCTCTGGATATTACTCCCAGCTTTGATACAGGATACAATACTGGTCTCCCAGGGATACAGGAGTGGCTGCATATCTTCTCCAGGGCCTTTTGGTAGATGGCTGGTTTGATCTGGCTTTGCAGTATCTTTGATTGCTGGGAGGGGAGGAAGTCACCTTAGTCACGAGGGATCCTGAGGCTCTGCTTCCACATATAAGAGGTTTGTTTAGTGTGTGGAAGTCACAGAAACATTCCTGGACGACTCTCCAGGATTGTGTGCCTTGAGTGTGAACATAGGTGATGCTTTTAGTAGCCACAGTTCCAGCAATTATGCCAGTGAGTTTTCCACCTTAGGTTCTTGCTTTTCTAGAAATTTCAGCTGTTTCCTGCTGAGTATGTTTCCTGTTGTCTCATGTCTACTTAGAACCTCTTGCTATGAGCTAGAAAGGAGAGCAGGAATTATGAAATCTTGGAGAATGGTTGGCAGGGATGGGAGTGAGTGGGAGGGTGAGGTGGGATGGGGGATGGATGGGTGACCCCTTCAGAACACAGACTAGATTTCAACCCTGGGTACACAGTTAGTAGAGGCCTGTTTCCCACCGACGTTCACAATTGTGTTGAAGGGCAGCTAATGCTGTGGTCTAGTATCTGTAGCTCGAGCCCTGGAGCATCTCCTCAATGGTGCCATTTGAGTAATGTGAGCTTATTGGACACTGTTTAAGTTGGGGAGAGCTGACTGGGAAGTGGCTTTGCCTCTCTCCAGCAGAGTGACCCTAAGGGGATGCTTACTCTATCAAAGTCTAGTAACCAGCCGTGAATCAGAAGTGATGAGAGCAGCTGCCTCTCTGGCTGTGGTGTGGATCAGAAGGGCCAGTGGATGTCAATGCTTAGCCCAGGACTGGAGACCTCAGAAGATGAGTCAGCCTGCAGTTACAAAGCAGACCAGGCAAACTTCTCCTACATCTGAGTTTGAGAATGGGAAAAGAAATAACTAAGACAAGACTCTTGGTTTATGGACTTGAGACACCTATTGTTCAACTTTGCTCTCATCTTCAGGCATTCAAGCAACCAGCAGCACAGCCCTGGCCGGGGGCTTTACTGTGCCACCATTGACCACAAGCCATCAATTATAGACATTAAGACAGACCTCTCTGCACTCTGAAGGGCGTGTGTGCATTCTAGATTACTGACCCACCTTTGGGTCAACTTTATTTTACCTACAATGCAAAATTCAATTTTTATTTGGATTTTAAACATCTCAGGTTATCCAATTGATATTACATGCATATTCAAAGACTGGTTTTTGTCTCACCTGGAAGCGCACTTCAGATCCACTCTGTGACTACATACGTACATAAGTACCAACCCAATCAGGAAATGGATTCCCCATGTCAGAATGGAATCACACTCTTGTGTGTTTTGTCATCTGGGCAGCTTTCTTCGGGTCTCAGAGACAAAGACAGTCCAACCTTCTCCATCTTCATTATCTTCAACTTGGACCCCTTACGTAAACAATGTCCAAGTAGAAACAGTCAGTGTGTCTGTCCTACTTGGGAGTGAGTCTGGAAGAATCAACGGATAAAGAACAGTTCATAGCACACATCACTGAAGGGGAGTCTCCAGGTGAAGGGTTTCCTGACTATGCCTGCAGAACTTTAACACTTAGATTCCCGGGTCGCAATGTGTTTCCCTCTCGTATAACCTGGCTGCGGAGTCACCATTAACCATGCTCCTAGCTTTTTTTTCCTTTGGAAAGGACTTAGTTGGTAAAGTTGTTTCTCAAACTCCAGGGTCAGTGAGAGAGACCCCTTCTCAGAACCTCAATCACTATGTATGCCCAAGACACACACACACACACACACACACACACACACACACAAAATCTTATCAGTAAGGGAACAAGCTTGGCATACACCCTTCCTTCCATTCATTGTACCTTCTTGTTAGAGAAGGTGACAGTTGCCTTGTTCTCCTAGGCAGGGAAATACAGACAGATGAAGTAACAGTAACAAAGCAATCCAGGCGGGCAGTTTGGAAGGCAGCCCCTCACTCCCATTTACTCATGTCAGCAATCTCCAGTGAACCCTGCTTCTTGCCTGCAGGCAGGAGACAACCGTTCAAAGGGACACCCTGGGTAAGAGGCACTTTACAGACTCTGACTTGCAAAAGAAACCAAGGTGCTGAGACGTTACCTCTGCTGCTATGACAAACATCAGATTTCCTGAGAAGACATTCCCCGCCTTCTTTGCTCTAGGAAAGTTAGCTGCCATGATGGGAGCTGCCTGGCACAGGCAGCCCTGTGGCAAGGAGCAGAGCAGGCCAGAATCTTACCCTGCAAGGAGCTGAATGCTGCAATTGCCATGAGAGCTTGGATGGGGCTCTTTCTCCAGTGAAGCCTTAGATGAGCTCCTAGCCCTGGGTGACACCCAACAAGAGCCAATATTATGGTAAAAAAAAAAAACCCTGGGGTTAAAATGCTGAGGCTGAAAACACTAGAGATAGGAAATAAAAGGCTCACAGCTGGGTAGGGAACAATCAAGCTAAGCAAAGAAGAGAAAGGACAGGACTCTGGTAAAACCAAACAAAAGGAAAAACAATAAAGCCAGATGTGGCAGGCTCTAACTGGCTGCTGGGTGGATCTAAGGAATGTACACAACGCAGTCTTGACCTTCCCCATCATCCTGCATCTGACTGCAGCAAATGAAGCTCCAAGAAAGGCATCTGGGGAAGCCTCCTGCATGTCCAGGAAGGAGATTCTCCCAGATTGTCCCAATTGTGAGTTAGATATGAGCTAACCAAGGAAATCTAGGGTTGTCGCCTTGTTAGCTCCATCTTTGGATGACGGGGACATCCCTTTGTGGTTGAGCACTCTTGGTCTGCAGTCAGGCTGTTTCCAATTCATCAGAAACAGGTAACAGGGCATTTGTGTACAGAGGCACTGTCAAAGCCCTGAGGCTTCAGAAGACCCGACATCATTATAATGTCACTTACCTCGTGGTTTTGACACCTGTAGTGGTTCGAATGAGAAATGTCCTCCTTGTGTTTGAACACTTCATCTCCAGTTGGCAGAGCTGTTTGGGAAGGTTATGGAGGAAGGATACCACATGGGGTAGACCTGGAGGTTTTTGCCTTGCCTAGACACAGGTGGTTTCCTGTGTCTGCTTCATGTTTGTGTGCTGCGGGAAGGTGTATAGCTAGCAACTACCCGCCTACTGGGGCGTGGCCTCATAGACTATTTACCTGGATGCCGAAGCACGTCTGGCCCCTTCTTCTCTGCTTCCCTCTGGGCCCCGTTTGCTGTTTAGTTTGCTTTGGAACTGATCTTCATCCATCGTTCAAGCAGAGACTCCTGACTTTGTAAGTTTTACCTTTTAATAAACACCGGTCTATTTCTTAGCTCTGAGCTAGTGTGGGATTCCTTTTTTAAGCGACTGATCACTCTGCCTTCATTTGTGGCTGAGGATTTGATCTCTCAGCTTCCTGCTCCAGCCACCTGCTGCCATGCCTATCTGCCATTATGGACTCTCCCTCTGGAACCATAAGTTAAAATACATGTTTTCTTACATATTGCTTTTGGGCATGGTATTTATCACAGCAACAGAAATGCAACTCACACCACACAGCTTCTCTTTTTAGGAGGGGTGGGACTCTTAGAAAGTCCAGCTCATTATGGATAGGAATAGAAATAGTCAATCCCTCTGTTTCTCTCTGTGTGTCTCTCTCTCTCTGTGTGTGTCTCTCTGTCTGTCAGTCTATCTGTCTGTCTATCTGTCTTTCTGTCTGTCTCTGATACTGCTCACCATGATGTGACTGTTCTGCACCACCATGCCTCTGAAGCCCCGAGACTGGAACCAGGTGAGTGAGAGCAAACCCCTCTTCCCTTAGGTCATTTATCAAGCGTTTTATCACTGTTTTGAAAAGTTAATGCAAGGTCTTGTAGGAAGAAGTGAAGACATGGACTGAAATCCCCCTTGCCACTTATAGAGTCTAGTGTGTACATCCTGCTGCTTGATTTCTGTTGGATCCGGAAGTGCTGGGCACAGCTGGATATCTTGCTGCTGAGCTGTCTTCACCCTCTTCATTCATAGCTCTCCTCACCGGCTTCCTATCTTTGTCTCTGGTTGTTTGGCACCATCTTTGGGCCTTGCTTCCTCTGCCCACCCATTTGCACATGTATGGACCCTGAAGAAGCATTGTCAGTCTTGCTTCTCCTCGCTGTGTGTGCCCATGGCATTCCGTGCGCTGTGAATGCTGATGAGTCCCAGGCCCTTGCTTGCCCTGAGCTCTCCCCTGAGTTCCTGACTCCATCAGCCGGCTGGCTTTCCTGTTTTGCATGTTCTTCAGACAGTTCCAACTCAGCTTTACTCCTAGACTCCCAACCAGAGAGGGATGCTGGCCACCCACTCCACCTGCCACTCCAGTCAGCATGCAGCCAGTTCCCTCAGATGCTTTTCACCTCTGAACACCCACTAACTGAACCCTAAAAACCTAATCTACCAAATAATTCTCAGACCCATATTCCTTTCGCATTCCAGCCCACAGCTGCTCTTCCGGTGTACCTCAGCACCCAGAGACGGTGCAGCACCCAGAGACGGTGCAGCACCCAGAGACGGTGCAGCTCCCAGGAGCTGTTGAGCAGCATAGATAGGTCTTTTACCTGACCTTTCTCAGCCCCTCCTTATGCTGTTGCTTATGTCACAGAGGGATAAGAAGCAGGACAGTTCATTGTGAAATGCTCTCTGGGGCTTTGACATATTATCGTTAAGGATCACCAACCACGAAAACAACACTTTATCGGTCAGATTCCTTCCAGCATCTCTTATTCTAGACTGGGCATCCGATCTTGTTCTCAACTGCACACTCACGATCCTGGACCTTTATCCTCGGAAAGGGCTCACACTCACTGCTAACAATCTTTCTGTGTCAGGTTTCAAATTGGCTCTAAGATCAAGGCCAAGGCCTGCAGTGGGTCTCGGCTTTGCTCCCTCTCAGGTCTCATCTGCTCTCTGCTTCCCATTTTGTCCTGTGCGGGGTAGGATGGCTTGTACTTCCTGTCTCTTGGTTTTCGGTCCGTGCCTTTGTGGGTGGTGTCCTTTGAAATGCACCAGTTGCTGGACACATTGTGCCATGTCTACAGGATTCAGCTCAGCCAGCAACTGCAGGAGGAGCCCCCTGGGGTACCCATCTCCCCCTCAGTCATCTCCGTCCTGTTTTGTGCTTTCATAGCCTGGAGTTTTTCAAGATCGTGGTAATTGTCAAGCATCCCCCACGCCTGACATCAGGGGTACATAGAGCACAAGCTTGGTGAGCCAGTGGCAAATTATAGTGTCCTATAAATGACCAACCACTCCCTACCTCAGTCTCTAACTTGGTAAATAGTTGAGGGAAGCCACCTTGAAGACTGGTAAAGTGTCCGCCAGATAACGTAAAACACTTTTTTGTTTAAAAGCTTGATTGATATAAGCAGGTCTGCCTGCCATTGGGACATTTTTAGAATCTCAGAAGGGACTGGGTTAAATGAGACAGAACATTTAATAAAAATCAAACCGTAGAGATCTGACTAGGATTTAACAATACAAAATTATTGCTGGGCGGTGGTGGCACAGACCTCTAATCCCAGCACTCGGGAGGCAGAAGCAAACAGATCTCTGTGAGTTCGAGGTCACCCTGGTCTACAAAGTGAGTTCTAGGACAGCCAGGGCTGTGCACAGAAAAACCCTGGCTCAAAAAAACAGAAAACAAAACAAAGCAAAATGCTGGTTAAAATCATGGGCATTGGGGGTGCAAGAGTGGACTAGGACCTCACTCTTTAGTGTGTTGTTCAGCATGTTTCAGGCACGCTGCTAACCTTTGTGCTACAGTGCCATAGTGACAGAACGGGTGACCACATGTTAACTCTGTTTCCTGCTTAGTGCTGGGGAAAGCCTTAGTCAAGTTAATGTGATTAACAAGTTTTAAGAAGAAAGGCCTTTGTGGCCACAGCAAATCTGTCAGCACAGGGGCTTCAACTCATTGCAGTCAGAGATGGCAGCCTTACTTTGTACTCATGGAGAATCAGAACAAGTCAGAGAAGGCAACGAACTATCGGGAGATGGTGAGACCAAGGAACAGAGTATGGGATATGTTGCTCAGGGGAGAATGCTCACACTGTTATTCTAACTGCTAGAGCTCCTCCCCACGACACACACCTTTCTCTCTGTTGCTGGGAAGAAGGCAAAGTCAACCTGTTGAAATCTAGCATTGGGATTTACTGAGAGAACCAGACAGTGGAGTCAAAATGTAAAGTACTAAATAGAAGTTGGAACCACTGAGGTGAGAGGGTTAGTCTATTTTGTAAGTTACAACATAGTGCCAAAAAAAATCATCTCAGTGGCTGACATAGGGAAAGGGTGAGGAAGGGATTGGATAAGGGTGGCTGCAGCTGGTTTTTCTGTCCCTGGCTGAATGGTCCTGGTGGCTTCATGAGTGTATGCAGTGGCCTCATACATCAAAATGTGCTTTTTAAATCCATGCAATTTATTGTGTATTATTTATACCTCGATGGAATTGCTTAAGAAATAAGTACTTCAAAGTGTTTCTCAGTGAAAGAACATAGCAAAATAATGTCAAGAAAAGATAAGAATGGATGGACAATTATCTCAAGAAGAGAATCAAGCAGAAAAAATGGAAAACTTAAAAATAATAATTAGAATTGAAAACTCAGCGGCTGTTTAACAGACTAGGAGCTGATGAGAAGCTTAGCAAAGCAAAAACCAGGAGGAAGAGATGCTTGTGAAGGCACCCAAGACAGAAATGAAGGGAGAGTGGCCAGGAGACACTGAGGGTCGGGGATGGGGGGCGGGGCTAGCATGTGTGTCCAGGGCCTTGAAGGCAGAAGTGAAGGAATGGGGGTCAGCTGACACTGAGAGGAAGCTCAGCATGTTTGCCCAGGACCATGCCCAAGACATACTTCAGACATGGTACCTTCAATCTCCCATCACTGTGAAAAGACACCAAGCTACAAATCCCGACCCTTGACCACCCAATCAAGCATGAAGCAGCTTGAACAGAGCAACCTATGGGCAGAACGCTAAATGCAAGGGAGACTTTAAAGCTGCCATGTGGAAAAAATAATTTATTTTTAGAATTCAAAGGCAGTAGGAGCATAACTGGAAGGCAGAAGGCAGCAAATCCCATCTACCATATTCTGAAAGAAGTTAACTATCAACAGGGACTAGAGAAATGACTTGCAGTTGAAAGCATGTGTTTCTCTTTCAGAGGACCCAGGTTCAGTTCCCAACAACCACATGATGTCTCAACCCATCTGTACGTCCAGTTCCAGGGGATCTGATGCCTTCTTCTGACCTCATAGGCACCAGACACTTATGTATTGCACATACACACATGCAGACAAAATGCTTGTACACATAAAGTAAATAAATCTGAAACAAATTAATGGTCAACTAAGAATTAGAACTTGGGTGTGTCCATGACAATGTTTTTCAAGAAGGAAGGTTTAATCCAGATACCATGGAAAACACACAGACACAAATATAGAGAGCTTTCAGCCACTGTCAGACCCTCTCTAAAGACTAGCCTTCCCTTCAGGAAGAGTCAAGTCAGCCCAGATGGAAGATCTGAAACTCAAAGCAAGTAAGCGTGATGTCAGATGATGCAGTGTCTATGCGCTGACTGTGTAAAATACTAACTGCCTAGGGAACAACACTGGATGTGAACCAAGTCTTAAAAGACAGAAAATAAACCAAAATGAGACTCAGTAGTCAAGAAGAAATGCCTTGAACTAGTTTTCCTGAGGACTGTGATGCTTGAGGGAGCCATTATGGGCCTAGCATGAAACCTGGCAACAAAGAATTTCCCAGGAATCCACAACAATGATCCCAGTTAAGACCAGAAGCAATAATGGAGAGGGTGCCTGAACTGGCCTTCCCTTGAAACCAGATTGATGACTACCTTAATTGTCATCATAGACCCTTCATCCAGCAACTGATATAAGCAGATGCAGAGATCCACAGCTAAGCATGGATCGAGCTTCTGGAGACCGGTCATAGAGAGGGAGGAGCGATAATACGAGCAAAGTGGTCAAGACCATGATGGAGAAACCCACAGAAACAGCTGGCCTGAGCTAGTAGGAGCTCACTGACTGTGGACTGATAGCAGAGGAACCTGCACTAGGCCCTCTGAATGTAGGTGACAGTTGTGTGGCTTGGGCAGTCTGTGTAGACACTCTCAGTGAGACCAGTATTTATCCCTAGTGCTTGAACTGGGCTTTTAGAGCCCATTCTTTTTGGAGGGATACTTTGTTCAGCCTAGATATTGGAGGGAGGTCCTTGGTCTTGCTTCAAAGTAATATGTCAGACTTTGTTGACTCCCCATGGGAAGTCTTACCCTCTCCAAGGAGTAGATGGGGGTGGGGTGCGTGGAAGGGGAAAGTGGGAGGAGGGGGGAGAAGGAACTGGGATTGGTATGTAAAATGAGAAAAGATTATTTAAAAAAAAATTTAAATTTTTTTAAAAGGTATGTAATTTCAGAAGGAATGAAAAATACAGGTTAGCAGACATTGTTTTCTACAATGCAGGACCAGGGAGCTGGTGAGGGAGTTGATGGGAAGAGATATGTCTAGGTATTACTGTCTAAAGGAAACAAGCATAGACGTACTAATGAAGACCAAACCTTAAGAAAATAGGGTCCTCTCTTAACAATAACTGGTTTCAGGAACAATAATCTTTGACAATGTCTCAACAAGTATAAAACACAACAACAACCTTAAGAAGAGATTGACAAGCCCATTATTCCTATGATTATATCAGGAGATTGTGACTATGCTTCACATAGAAGACTTTCTTTAAAAGTTTTCTGTTTTTGGAGAATTTCATATATGTGTAGTATTAATGAGGGAAATATCACAGGCTCTACTCATAGATAAAGAGCTCCGGGCAATCTATAAGGGTGAATCAGTTCTTTCTAAGGACCATCAGGCTATTCAGTCTTAAGTGATCAACTCTAAGCACACACATACATGCAAGCAACACTAAAGGACTCAGCATGCTTGCACTATCATCGACCTGTTTATCTTTCTATCCATCCATCCATGCACCCATCCATCTATGCATCTGTTCATCCATCCATCCATCCATCCATCCATCCATCCATCATCTATCAATACTAACTAAAGAAGAGGTCATGAGTTTGAGAGGGAGTGAAGTAGGAGAAGTTAGATGGTGGAGAAAAGGTTTGGAAATGATGAAAGATGTTTCAAGACTAATCTTAACTCTAGCACTTACTGGCTATGGAGGCTGGGAAACATCCCTGCGCTTGCCACATAAAATCTGGAAAACACTAAGATCTGTGGGAATTATACCAGCTTGTAAAGTACTTAGGAAATTAGCCTGTGGATAATAGTTCTATGTATAGGAAATGCTATTTTTACTGAACCAGTGGGTGTATATAGAGTGCTAGAGCAAGCCAACCATGGTGGAATATGTGTTCTTTTCAAGCACACAGAACCTATAGAAAAACTGACACCATGCTAGAATAAGAGGAGACTTCATTCAGGCTACATTTTTTGACCCAAACATAAACAAATGATCATTGGTATTAGGAATGCACCTGAAAACAAATCACTCTATCTTTAAGGTTGTCAGCACATAGGCTTTCCTCACCTGGTATTATTTATTTATTTGGAATCAAGTTTCACACTAATGGCCATCCTCTGCTTCAGCTTCTCAAGCTCTGGGATTATAGGTACACACCACCATGTAGCTCTAGAGATGTAGCTTTATATATAGTATATTAAAGAATTACTATAGTTGAAGAGGTGAAATACTTAGAGGGGAATGATTAAGAATATAAAAAGGTATATGAATAACCAATAACACCTAATTTATATTCTCATAGGGTTCTAGTGTGAGAGAAGAAAGGAAAGGGTTTAAAATGACACTAACCCAAGGTAATACAATGAAGGAAATGTTTTGATATTTACATATTGTATATTAGCAAACCTTGAAGAATGTTCATGCAGATGTAGAATATAGGGAAAAAATGGCAAAGTAAAACCTAAGAATGGAAACATCATGGTCAAAGTGAGAATGCTGAACTGATAATAAGATACTATGAAACTGATGGATTTTAAATTTTAGAGATAATAGAAACACGTTTAGAAAAAATGATTAAAAATTTGAAAGATGTATTTATTTTGTATGTATGAGTGCACATACTACATGCATCTATGTGCACCATGTGCATGCAATGCCAACAGAGGCCAGAAGAGGGTGTCAGATCTCATGGAACTAGAATTACAGAAGGTTGTGATCCACCATGTTGGTGCTGGAAATTGAACTCCCATCCTCTGCAGTAGAAGTATCTGCTCTCTAAACTACAGAGTCATCTCTCCATCCTTAAAAGATAAAAATTGACTTAAGAACAAAACAGAAAAATTTGAGCAGCCTCCTCAAAAGTCTGAGAATTTGGTTAGATTTAAACAAACTTCCACCAAAGATATTCTAATCCTGGTGGCTTTACTGGTAGTTTCCACCACCAAGTCAAGTCATAAAAAATTCAACTTTACACAGATGTTGCAGATTACCAAATGGAAGAGAACATACTGACACAAATTTTGTGGTCAGAGTTATCCTGATATCCAATTCCCATAAAAGCTGTGTGATTACAGGACCACTCCCCTATGGATATAAACACAAAACCACCAGATAAAATAACAGCACTCAGAAAGTGGTTCTGGGAAGGGTGATTCTCCCATTGAGCTTGTGGCAATTTGAATGAGAAATGTCCCCCATAAGGCCTCATATTTAATACTCAGTTCCAGTTGGTAGTTTGTTCAAGGAGGTCATAACACCTTTAAGAGGTAGAACCTTGTTTGAGGAAGCAAGCCAATGGCTTTGAGAGTGTATAGACTCCTTTTCACTTCCTACTTGTTCTGTTCACTGTGGGTGGCACCTCTCCATGCACTGCTCTTTACTTCCTATTTGTGGTTCTGATGTGAGCAGCCACTTCAAGCACTGGGCTTCTGTTGCCTTGACTTCCCATTGTGGTGGTTTGAATGAGAAAGGCCCCTCATAGGCTCCCATATTTGAACACTTGGTCCCCAGTTGGTAACACTGGGTAGTAGGCTTAGGAGGTGCAGTCTGACTAGAGGAAGTATGTCATTTAGGATGGGCTTTGAGATCTGAAAGCCTCATTACACTTCTAGTTCATCCTGTCTGCTTTCAGGTTTGCAGTTGAGGATGTGAGCACTCAGCTTTTGGCTCAGGGCACCATGCTTCCTTGCTTCCCTACCATGATGGGTTCTTATCCTCTGAACTATGAGCCAGACAAATCCCTTCTTCTACTAGTTTAGTTTCTTTTGTTCATTATGTTTTATTACACTAACAAAAAGTTAACTGATACACACAGTACAATAAACTACATCTTTGAACTATGAGCCCAAATAAACCCTTTCTCCCTTAACTGGCATTTGTCAGAATAGCTTATTACAGCAACAAGAAACAAAGATACTCACCTAACTTCTATATGATGTTGACGAATGCCTTGTATCCACTATCTCCTCAATTGTGTTAGTCTTGCTTTTCTATCATTAACAACACTTGTGCTAATCAACTTCTAAGACAGAAAGGTCCTTCTGGGCTCATAGTTTCAGAGTCCCAGTCTGTACTCAGTTGGCCCCAAAGTGAGGTAGCATTTCCTACTTATGGTATGTGGTAGGGAAAAGAAAACCAAAGAATGGACAGTAGCCCCCTAGTCTTTTTAAGTGGCACACTCTGAGTGATCTAAGGATTGCCCAAGGATCCTGGACTTACAGGGTATGGACTCTCCAGCTTCTTGATACAGTTGCTCAGCTCTGGAGAAGACACATTGATGGTTTGTGAGAATGAGCTCACCACTTCCATTAAGGGAAGTTTTTAAAGGATATTGCTGTATTATAATCCTTCTGTATGCTGTGAATATTTATTATTCTCTATGGTTAATAACAAAACTGATTTGGCCTATAGCATGGCAGAATAAGGCTAGGTGGAAAGCCAAACTGAAAGTACAGAGAAGAAGAAGGGCAGAGTCAGGGGGAGATGCAAACCAACTGCCAGAAGAACAAGATGTTCTAGAGGACAGGTAAAACCATGAGTCATGTAGCAAAATGTAGATTAACAGAAATGGGTTAATTTAAGTTGTAAGAGCTAGTTAGTAATAAGCCTGAGCTATAGACCAAGCATTTTATAATTAAAATGAGCTCTCATGTGGTTATTTGGGACTAAGTGGCCAGAATTAAAAAAAAAAAACACTTCACCTCCATCTGCATATGGTACCCAATGTGGAGGAGGAATTTCTAAATAAGACCTAACAAACCTTAAAAAATGATTCTAAACATATAAAAACAGAGTCAATAGCAGCTTATAGATCATGTCTATCATACAGGTCATGGCATATGGACTTGAGCTACAACATGGTGGATTCCCTGCAGTCTCACACCAGCCATGGCACAAAGAGGTTTCTCCCAGCTGCTGTCTGCTGGCTTGAGAGCACAGCCACACACTGCATGGTGGATTTAGGGTTTCTGCTTATATAGACAAAAAAGGTTAAAGATACAAGGAAAGGACAGATTCAAACAAAATTATCTCTAAACAGATCTGAGAGTATTTAAAAAATGTGAGAAGGCTTGGGAGATAAAAGATAAAGGGTAGAAACAGTCATAGATTTAAAAATTATTTGAAAATTATAAAGTCCTTAAAAACAGAATAGAATAATAAAAAATATGATAAACCACATAAAGATGAAAATAGAGTCTAGATTATGCATATTATTGTGCTGTCTTTATATTTTTGATTGTTAATGAACAAGTAACTGCTGAGAGACATTTGATTATAAAAGCTGCTAAATTAAACAAACCTATATATTTTAGAAATACCTTGACTTCAAAATTTAAGTCAAAAGATATGGTAATTTGGGAAAGAGATTCTTCTTTTATTTCCTGTGGATTCCTTCTGGGTTGAGGACAATCAGGTTTGATCAAGGAAGACCCACTTGAATAATCTCTCCAAAGGGAAAGGATGGCCCAAATGATCCAGTGTTTCAGAGCACCTCTGTTGCCATTTCCTCTGAGTTCTATATCCAGAACAGCTTCAAGACTACTGGCTGAGATGATCCAGCCTTACAGAATACTCAAGTCAGGACTTGACCATAATTCTAAATTTTCTCAGGTTCCCTCAAAGGTCACCATCATCCACCAATCAGCAAGAAGTAGTCTAAAGAACTGCTCCAAAACTCTCAAAATATTGTTTATGAATGTTTGTTTACATTTAAGGGAGGTTGGTTACAATTGTTATTTGTCATAGTTGATCTCTTTATAAAAGAAGAAAAGGAGATATGATATAGAAATGATGGGAAGAGGATAGATTATTTAATCCAAAATACAATTGTTAATCTCAAAATGTTTTACATTGGTATGGATTTTAGTTTATTGATATAAATTTAAAGTTAATTTTGTTGTACTATATGCATATTTCTGCTCTTGTTTAAGATACTATGTTTATACAGCTCAATTAAAAATGTAATGTATAGGGCTGGAGAGATGGCTCAGCAGTTAAGAGCATTGCCTGCTCTTCCAAAGGTCCTGAGGTCAATTCCCAGCAACCACATGGTGGCTCACAACCATCTACAATGAGGTCTGGTACCCTCTTCTGGCCTGCAGTCATACAAGCAATCAGAATACTGTATACATGATAAATAAATAAATATAAAAAATGTAATGTGTAATAAAAATTACAGAATTATAAAAATAAGTTAGTCATCTACAATAGTCAAACTTATAGTCATGTTAGTTAGGTTTTCTATATATACAAAAATATATTTCAGATAGGTAGGTAATCTTTAAAACTTTCAAACACCTATAGAACATGGCATTTAAAATGTTTTAATAACTTAGGCTTTTCATGGCAATGAGACATGTCTGCTCCTGGCAGTACTAATTTACTCAAAAAAGATTATGAATATCAAAGAAACTCCAAACAAACAAATGGAGTTTGTTCCCTTTGTGACAAAAGCTATCCATGAGAACAAAGAAAGTACCCTTGCAGCAAGGAATGGCACTTTCTTTTCTAACAGTTAGTGTCCAAACCCGACCAACAAGATACAAAGAAAGGTGACTGCTAAACTTTTCTAAGACAGGGTAGATTAGTCCTTCAAAATTTCCTGCTTCTAAAAAAGTTTGTCAGAGCCAGGCAGTGGTAGTATATGCCTTAACTCAAGCACTTGGGAGGCAGAAACAGGTGGATCTCTGTGAGTTTGAGGCCAGCCTGGTCTACAAGAGCTAGTTCCAGGACAGGCTCCAAAGCTGCAGTGAAACCCTGTCTCGCCAAACAAAAAAAACAAACAACAATAACATAAAAATGTCTGTCAGATCTCCTAGGCCTATTGGCCAAAGATAGAGGCCCCAACATTGCAGAGGAACCGTGGGTGACTTTCCAGACAGGCAGCTGTTTCTGTCATTTCTTACATTTTTTGTAAGTTACTTGCCTGCACTTCCTTATTACTCAGGTAATATTATTTCCTTCTCAAGTCTTTGATGGAGTTGAAGACTAGATATAGTTCTTTTAGTTATGATAAAAGATAAATTAGATATAAACTTTAAACTCACTAGGTGATGGTGGTGCATGCCTTTAATCCCAGCACTTAGGAGGCAGAGTCAGGTGGATCTCTATAAGTTAGAGAACAGTTTGGTCTACAGAGTGAGTTCCAGGACAGGTTTCAAAGCAACAGAAAAACTTGTCTCAAAAAAAGCCTTAAACATACCAAGATAAAATAGATAATTACTTTCTCTAATTTTGCCAAATAGAAATAGACTAGATATTGTAACTCTAATTCTTACTTGATAACTGTTTTTGTTGTTTGCAGTTTTACTATGTTAAAGTTTAAATCTTCCTTTTTGAAGACAGAAAGGGGGAAATTACATGGGGCAATTCTTCTATACCCTGTGAATATGTATTACTCTCATTGGTTGATAATAAAGTTTATTTGGCCTATAGCAAGGCAAAATAAGACTAGGTGGGAAAGGCAAACTGAAAATGCAGAGAGGAAGAAGGGCAGAGTCTTGGGGAGATGTGAGCCAACTTCTAGCAGAACAAGATGGGCTAGAGGACAAGGGAAGCCATGAGCCATGTGGAAAATTAAAGAGTAACAGAACTGGGTCAATTTAAGTTGTAAGAGCTATTTAGAAATAAGCCTGAGCCATAGGCCAAGTATTTTGTAATTAATATAAGTTTTGTGTGGTTATTTGGGACTGTGTGGTAATGACAAAAATCACACAAACAAAACTCCATCTCTATTTAAAGGCTGTTCATTAGCTATTACTTTGGTTGCAATACATAAATTCTGGTCTTTTTTAAAATCATTCTACTTAAAAGACTTATGACTCCCAGGACATAGTAACTCTTTAATATATGAGTTAACAAAACAATAAAAACTGAACAAATTTAGAGAGCATACAACTACTTTTCTGTTGCTATGGTAAAATATAAGAACTTGAGATAGGGTTTCTCTGTGTAACAGCCCTGGCTGTCCTGAAACTCACTCTGCAGACCAGGCTGACCTCAAACTCACTAAGATCCACCTGCCTCTGCACGGCTGGACCAAAGCATCTTAAGGAAGAGTTTATCTGAACTTGTGGTTCCAGGGGATTAGAGTCCATAATGACGGGGAAGGCATGGTATGCTGGCAGAAGAAGGAAGCTGAGAGGTTACATTTTATATGTGTACAGGGAACAGAGAGACTTCAAAAATCTATAGAAACTGAGAGAATACAGGTGTGTGGTTGCAAAGATTGCCATCACCATGGAATTGCCAATATTGTGGCCATTCTCCCTAAATTGATCTGCAACAAAATTTTTGTATTTTTAATACTTTCCGAATAGGCTACCTGGACATGTGAGTGTGTTAGAAGTCAGCAGGCAGATTCTGTAATCTGTGGGGAATTTCAAATGGCAGGAAAAGGGAGCATCTCTCAGATTAGAAAAACAAGGTTGGCTGGAGATGTGAATAAATATCAAAAGCCACTGTGGGGATAGTAATTACGCAGTATGGTATCTCCCCTGGTTCAACAAATGCAACAACAACAACAACAACAACAACAAACATCAAAGAGTCTGTAAAGATAAATAAAGAGAAGAGAGAACAGTGTGATTGATTGCAGGGCAGATAGATGTGTCGCTTGTGTCGCTGCTGTTCTTTGGTAAGGGAGTGGACCTTGTAGTACATGGCAGAAGATGGTGTATTATCTATATGGGAAAATAGGCTGTAAAACAATGCACACAATAATGAATTAGAGCTGAAAAAGATGTGAAAAGGAAAAAATAATAAAAGTGATAGGAGAGTGTAGGATAATATATTAATGAGTTTGAGTGAGAAGCAACTTGCTAAATGAGGCATACAAATTCTTAAAGGGAAGAATTAATACTGATGTCCCGTCTATAGCTGCACACTCACACTCACTAATTGTCAGCACTTTGAGCACTAATGTGTGTCTCTTCCTTAACCAAGACCCACTGCAATCAGAAGCTTCTCTGATCAATGTGGGAACCAGCAAAAAGCTATGCGTATAAATGCAAATATTTAAAAGGAAGTATGATAATAGAAACTTTTAGAAAAATACTAGTAGATTATCCCCTAGGGCTTATGACTGCCCTGGCTGTGGTTTTTGACCATGTATACAGTACCAGGAACGATTTCCCTCCTGTGGAGTAACTCTCAAAACCAGTCAGCAGTAACTGCCCAAATCAGTAACGCTGCTACTGTACCAATGGACACAGCTTGCCTGTCAGATTAATATTATAGCACACAGGAGCCTATCCTGGATAAGACCATTAATGCCTTCTCTTATCCAGCAGCCTGTATAGCATCATCCCGCACTCTGAATGCTAGACATCAAGGAGAGGGTTTCCTGATCAGTTCAAGATTAATCTCTATGTGTCCAGCAACTAAAGTGTGTGGTATCTTCAGCCATGGAGTCCTGCCATGCAGTTATGGAGAGCAACCAATAGCAGTGGCAATGGCCTATGTTGATTTAGGTGCTTTTAAGAGCTTTCTGACAATAAACTCTTATTGGAGACAATAATAAACTCTTATTGGAGCTATTCCAAGTGTAGCATTGAGATTTTCATTTAATAACCTTTGTCTTCTGAAACCACATTATTCACGAATGTGTGGTACTTCTGTTCAAACTCTTTTATCTATCTATTTATCTATTT
>LOJH01001301.1:237-12516 GCA_001685095.1 Ellobius talpinus
GGAACTGTTCCCCTCTGGGTGGATAGCTTCAGTGCAGGAGTAGGCACTGTTCCTGGGGCAAGGACTGGTCGGTCTGAAAAGTTGTCCTCAGCTCAGGGACAGGACTCGTGGAGGTTGGAGGACCCTGCAGACAAAAGGGAGGTCATGCGGAGCCCAGAAGCCCCTGCAGCAGGAGCTGGAGGTGCCTTGCACTCCCCTCCGGCCGGACTGATGCACACTCACCCCTCTGGGTGGGGTAGCCTCAGTGCAGGAGCAGGAACTGTTCCTGGGCCAAGGACCTTGCAGACAGTAGGGCAGGCTTGGAGGGGTCAGGGATGTGTGGAACAAAGCCCCTGCAGTAGAAGCTGAAGGGGCCCAGTGCTCCTTTCCGGGATGTTCCGCCCCACCCAGGGATGGCACCCACTTACTGGTCCACAAACACAATTCTTAAGTTAGCTTGTAAAACAATGTTTTCCTATGGCTTTTTTTCAAAAACTTTTCATGTTATTTATCTGGCTTACTCCTTCTTCCTGTCCTCCATTTTCCCCTTTCCCTCTTCATAGGACCTTTGCCTACTGCAAACATACCATATCTTCACCTTCACCTTGAAATGCTACTCCCTTCTCTTTAAGGTATCTGTCCTCTATGTCACCATACTCATCCCGTCAGCTCATATCTAACCTACTTCTAATTTGCTTTAGAAGGCCTCGCTTCAACATTATTCTCACCACAACAAAACCCTTTTTATAACTCTGCCCCCTTTTCTCAGTGAGTGTCAGTAGGAACACACAGAAAGCTTGCCATGCTTTTTAATAGATTGCACATGCACACGCATGCACACACACACTATGTGAATAGGCCCATGTCTCTATCATCTTTGTATTCTAGCAGTGAAGGGAATGTTCCAAATCACCATTAAGTGTGGAGATTTTTGAGCAGTAGTTGGTGTGATTTTACTATCTCACATCTGTTGTTTTAAAGTCTAATTTCCCTTTCAAATCCATATGCACAAATATATTCAGTAGTGAAAACAGATGGTGGACAAATATTTTATTCTTTATTATGCTGTTACCTCAGTCTAATCATGAGTTTGAGAAGAAATAAGATTGTAATTTAATCAAAGGGAAATTAACAATAGGACTCACTCTTCCTGGAACCTGGTAACTTAGTTCCTATCAATACACTTTTGATGTGTTACTGAGTATCAGTCCTTGATAATGACATTAGTATGTTATGAAGAAATTCTGACCAAGTAATGCAATGATTTTATTTTACATTTCTAATAATGAGTAAATATAATTAAGGAATCTCATTTTTTAACAAAACTGATTTATACAACTAAACATTAAGACAACTTAGAAAGAAAGTACATATTTCAGTCCACGGCGAAGAACATCCACATACAGTAATCCTCTAAGACTAGGACGAGTGTTGGGCGTTCTTTTTGATGCCATAGCATGGTGAGGGCACAGGATATTCATTCCTCAGGCGTTTGTGAGAGAGATGGAACAAATTGTCAGTATATGAAATTGTAGCAGTGTAGTTACATTCCGTACATACTACTTGGTAATTATAGAGAATACACTCACTACCAACTTATATATTGAGTATCCTTTCCTTGTTTTCATGATTTTCAAATGCACTCCTACTTACTAGTAAATAGCATCCTAGTACATCTATGTTTACTGTGTCTCTGGACATCATGAGGATGTAACTAACCTCCACCATCTAATTTTGTGTCCTAATAATGATCTCCTAACAATTATAAAATTACTTAATTACACTTTCTCAGAGCATGTCCCTACTGTTAAACAGTCCACAACTGAAACAACTTGTAAAGCCTATATAATAATGTCCAATCTTCATTTATATATTTAGATACAGAAATGATCTTCTACTTTATTTTCAATTTATAGATGTAATAGTGTCTTAATGTTTTCTATTGTTGTGAAGAGACACCATGACCATGACAACTCTTATAACTGAAGTATTTAATTGATGTAAATAGATTACAGTCTCAGAGGTTCAGTCCATTATCCTCATGGTGGGGTACATGGCAGCATGCAGGCAAACACAGTGCTGGAGCTGAGAGCGCTACATCTTACAGGCAACAGGAAGTCAACTGTGACACTAGGCAGTATCCTCAGCATAGGAAACCTCAAAGCCTGCCCCCAGAGTTACACACTTCCTCCAACAAGGCCACACCTACTCTGACAAAGCCATGCCTCCTAATAGTATCCCATCCTATGAGATTTTTGGGACTAATTACATTCAAACTACCACAAAGAGCAACCTCCTTAATAGTGGAAATTACTAGAAAACAGCACATTTATCCTGATATGACATCAGTTTCATGGGAATTAGTTGAAAGTTTTTTAAACTTGCACATTGTGTAATCAATCATTCTTCTTAGATTTTCCTGTTTCTCACCAAAATTAAAGGCTTGCCACATGACCTTTTCCTAAGAAAGATGTGAACTAAATGTTACTTACCCGAGAGAGTGAACTGAGAGAAGTTTAAAGAAATGATTCTTTTCAAGTCAAGTGATTTTTATTGGGAATGCTTTTATGAATTTGGAAAAAAAAAGACTTCTTGTAGGAGCACATGTGAGGGGCTACTTTTAAAAGCATGGGTGAGTGCTTATGTATAGACGTGAGGGTGAGGCGTTACTCACATGAGCATGAGTAAAAGCAGCTCACATGAGCGTGAATGGGGTTTTACTTGAAAGAGTCTGAGTGAGAACCCATCGAAGCTGCATACCTTCAGTTCTTGGTCCAATTTAGAGGTAAACGTGACCCCTGGTAGAAACATTGTGACTCCCCAATTGTGTTAGAGAATGGGGCAAGGGGAGAAAGTAGATTAAGATGGTCAATGCATCTTGATGCATGCATATATGAAAACACTATAAGGTCCTTTAATTCACAGAGTTTATATATAATAGAAAATAAAACCAGTTTCTATAGACCTTTAGCTCACAATTTATTCCAAACTATGATACTCTTAACAACGCAGTTTTATATAGATTTTATATAGATTATATAGATTTTTCCTGAATCTATGAGTACAACTATGATTTCTTCAAGCATAAATTCCTTTAGTAAAAATATCTCTTCTGAATTTATGTCTCAATGTGATAGATAAGAAGTCATGCTTGCATAACCAAGGAATCCAAGATGTTTGGTTTTTTTTCTTGAAGTTTTGAAAATCCAATTTTGGGTGTCTAAAGTTTAGTATGAATTATTTCTTTCTCCTTTCATTTTTGCAGGAATAAATCCCAATTTCCACCATAATTCACCCACTATAAAAGTGATTGATCACATGCTGCTTAGGGCAAAGGTCAGGCACATAAGGAAATGAAAGGAAAGAGGAGGACACTTTTTTCCTCCCAGTCTTTTCCTTTTCTGCTTCACATGGGCCGATAAAAAAAAACAGAGAAAGAAAGGAGATTAAGAAATGCTACTTCAATGCTAGTAAAGTAAGAAGATGGGAAAGCAAAAGCCTAACACATTAAAAACATCAATTTTCTCCATTTGGTCATACTTTATTTTGAAGACTTTCAATAGAGTTGCCTCTTCTACATGGAGAATATGAGAGGCAAGAGTATAGTAGCATTGGCTGCTCCCGCTCTGATTGGATCTGAAGTAAGTCCGTGGTCTTGCAGTCATGCTGAGGTCCTCCAGCTGGGTCTCTGTGGAGCCTGCTCTTTTGATGCCAGTCTTCTGGGTTTGCTTTTGTTAGGCGTGTTGCTAAGGATCCTCTCAAACATTGTGAACTCACACAATTCTGCTTCACCTTCCTGGAATTACAGACACAGGCCACCACACCAGGCAGATTCTATTTTTGTTTCCTTTTTAAAAATCTACTTTGTTACAGATTATATGTATCTCTATTTGTGTGGGTGTGCTCATGGGTGTATAGCAGCTGCAGAGGACAGAGGTATGGGATCCCCTGGAAATGGAACCATGTGATATGAATGCTAGAACCTGAACGTGGACCCTTTAGAAGAGTAGTATGTGCTCTTCTGAGCTATCTCTCCAGTCTCATGGACCCTCATGTTTTTGTTTGTTTTTCTTTTGTTTTTGTTTTTTCAGCATCCCAAGTTTTTTTTTAAATAATACTGACTAACAAATAGAGTTAGTTTNAACCATACTCTGACTCTGCATGTTCATAAACCTCAACCAAGTGACTACTCACGTATTCACATGCATCACCACCTGTCTACATCTACTTGCTCACACACCACCTGTCTACATCTACTTTTGTTTTTGTTTTTTCAGCATCCCAAGTTTTTTTAAATAATACTGACTAACAAATAGAGTTAGTTTTGGGGGCTGCACCTTGTCTTTCGGCTTCTGGCAAGCTCAAACTTCTGGCCTTTGGGTCATACTTAGGGTTTGTTGTGGTTGTGTGGGGTTTCTGGGACCTTGTCAAAATGCCAGTACACATCCTGACACTTCTGAGGACCAGACTGGAACATAGTACCACAGCCCTTGGGGGGACTCTGGGGTCAGACAATCCAAGCTAAGGATCTTACTTTCTTCCTTAGGATTCAATTTCAGACCTGGCTGCTCACTCTCAGTGCACACACCTTCAGTTTGGACACTTCCAGAGTCTGAATGTCATCTACTACCATCCCCACAAACAGCTATTTTGTTCTCTTCACTGGAAAGCGTAATCTTTCAGATCATCCAGGACAAGGACAGAGGTGGCCTGTCAGTGCAACTTTAAAGCACAACCTGATTGAAGGTGAAGTTGGTTTGTCTGCCAGAAACCTGTACAGTCTGACTAGCAGCCACAGGTAGATGTCCTGGCTCTTGCTGAGACTTTTGGTTCTTGTTGCAGTAAATGTCAATTTCCATGAATGTACAGACCCCTCCTCACACACACACACACACACACACACACACACTTGCACCTTAATATACACATGAACACACACACATCCACAGTCAACCCCCCCTTGTATTTATTTGTGGGGATGAGCATGGAGGTCAGAGGTCATCTTGCAGGAGATGGGTCTCTCCTTCCATCATGTGAGTCCCAGAGATCGCATTCGGGCTTGGTGGCAGAGACCTTCCCTAGTAACTCCCGTTTCCTGTTTGGAAAGCCACACCGAGGGGAGGCAGATACCCCTGTGCAGCCTGGATCTCTGCTTTTAGAGGTGGGGAAACTGAGACTAGAAGACCCAAGGTCACTGGGCCTGCCTGCCGTGTGGCCTAGCTGGGATTCCATCCAGGTCTGTCCCTCACGTGGCTAGGACTAGCTGGCAGCTCCAGTAATGGCAGGCAGCAGAGGCCAGAATGGGTGGACTATACCTGGGGAAGGAGCCTCTGCTTAGGAGACCTTGGCCTTTCTTCCACCATCAAGTTCTGCCCGTCTCCAGGGCCTCCCCCAAGTAGGAGGTCAGCTCTGGGGTCCCCACCAGGCCCCAAGAACAGCTAAGGGCTTGCTCAGCACACCAGGCTGCCCTTTGATTCTCTCCCTGCCCTCCCCACCCTTGCCTGCACCTCCCCCTCTCTCCGTTTTAATCTGGTTCTTATCAAGGATGATAACATTCAGCAATAATAAACCCAGGTCCACTTTCTCACAGCTGATTGCCCCCACGCCCTGTTTCAGCAATCGCTGTCCCTTGTCCTGTGCTGGCTCCAGGGAGAGCTCCCTGAAGCCAGATCACCCCAGCTTCTGCCCTGGGGGCTTCAGCCTCCATTGCTCATCCCGGTCACACCTGGCAAACTCCCCAGGGTGCACTGGGGATCATGGTAACTGCCATCCAGTGTGACAACTGTCTTCGGTGGTTTCCTTGCCTCTGGGACTTGCAGGAAGAGCCCAGAGGTGACCTGCACACCCCCCTCACCTAATGACAGCAAAGCAAGGTGGCTATTTATTGAGCATCTCCTTTGCCCTCGATCTGAGATGGTTTTGAACATATTCTCGGTGAGTCATGAAGGATAGGCACTATTCTTAACCCTGCTTTTTTTTTTCTCAGAGATGGGGATGAAATGTCCAGGAGGTCACATGGCCTGCCCAAGGCCACATAACTCACTCAGATCAAAGATTCATCCTCCATGCTGTTGGCCTGAAGCACCCTGGCTACTACCTGCACCCTGTAGGTAAAGAGCAGCCACCAAGTAGCGGCCGGCCGTCTTTACGTGGCTTGAGCTGCTTTCCACCAAAGAGGCTGGACCCATGCCTTGGATCTACCCTGTGAGCTCCAAGGCCTCAGCTACCAGAGTTGAGAGTAGGGGTTCCTGCTACAGCCAGGGCCTGGGACAACTGCCAGGCTTGAGCCTGGGGTGCCTGCACCCCATGGGACCTTTGTCCCTTTAATAAGTCCTCCTGGGTACAGGACGTCCCAGGGTGGAGGGTGCAGCTGGTGTGCCAGGCCTGGGCAAGCCCTGCCAGGGCACTCCCCAGGCTCCATGACTAGGGGAGGGTACTCTTGTCTCTGTCCCAGACTGCAGGCATTGCTTTCCCTGTGGAAAAGACCTATGGCCCCAACCACCCTAGGCCGAGTATAAAGAAGGTCCTGGGTATGGCATAGCCAGATGGGCACCTTGGCTGTTTCCTAAATGTAATTTACAGATACCTCACTGGCCCTGGCGTATACAAACACCCCATCTATTTTCACTCCCACTCTCCTGCTCCTCCCATCTCCATCCCAACCCCCACCACCCTAGAGAGCATCTGCCCAGTTCCCAGTTCCCTCCCAACTCCTTTGAGCCTCTGCATGCTCCCAGGCCCTGCCCATGGCATTTCCCTCAGGAAGCCCCGCAATAGTCTCTCTTCCCCATCTGGCACTTGGGAGGTTCCAAGGCACACTCGCACCCTGCTGGAGGTCTACTGGGCCAAGTGGAGCCCTGTGCTCTACGTGGCAGGGTAGGGGAGGAGACAGTAACATTGACACATGGTTCTGGCCTTAAAGATGCTATGGGGCCATGAGGGAGGAGGCACCACACATTTTCAGAGTCCTTTTCAAGGTAGTGTCCCAGCAGCCTCTAGGGTTCGGGGGTGGGAGTGGGGTCTAGTAGGCAGCATTGCAAGTCGGGTAGGCTCATCTCGGAAGTGCCCATAGTAGGTCCTTCATTAACACTTGGTGCGGAAGAATAGGTTGAACTTGATCAGTGGGAGCTTGCAGAGAGCAGGTGTGTCTGACACACAAAACCAGACCCCCTGAAATCTCAGCAGAAGGACAGGTAGTCGAGGGGACACTTGCTTCTGTGAGGCCAACAACAGGGGGCTGTGGAGTGAGGATCAGGCAGAGACAGCATCCTGGGATGGGACATACGGCCAGTCCAAGAGTCAAGCCTGGGGCATCCTTTGTGACGTGAGGGAGGGACAGTGGTTGGCAGGGGCATCAGAACAGGGAAAGAGAGGAGAAAGACAAATTGGAGAAGATGGCAGAGACACCAAGAACCTTGTGACTCACATGAAGTCCCGCTGGCCCTGAGATGGGGGGCTCTGGTGTACTTTGAGAAGAGCCCTCAATAGGCAGAAACTGAGCAGGGGTGGCCCAGGACCAGCCTCATAAAGAGGAGACGACGGAGTCCCCAGGGTTAGTTATTCCTCTGTCTTCAGCCCAGCCCAGGGCTCACACTCACTCCCCAGCCTCTCACATTCCTCGGGCTCCTTCAGCCTTGTCTCCAGGAGATGTGTGGAGTCTGTGGGGACCAAGCTGGGGAGAGGCTTGAGAACCCAGGCCTCAGGCTGCAAACGAGGCCCTTTGCACCACCCTGCCCCACCGAAAATATAGGGCAAGGAATAGGCACAAGGGGAGGGCTCATGGACACCTGAGCAGATGACTTCTGTTCAGGCTACAGGCACATATGACCTTAAAACATCCTGCAAAAGGTGGGCATTTGCAGGAAGATTAGACTCAGATGTCATACAAGGTCCCTAGGCTTCTGAGTGCCTAGCTCTGGGAGAACCCATACTAGCCTTATACCTGTCACAGATGCTGCCCATTATTGCTCTGGTTACAGGCAATGGTGGCAATAGCCACACTGTCGAGTGCTCTTTACGTGTCTGGCACATTACATTAGATATTCCACTGCACCCTCCTAGTAATTGGGTGAGGTATTGTTATTGACCCATGTTACAAACAAAGAAACAAAGACACAGGCCACTGAGGTGATTGATGTCACTGCCGTGAAGGGGAAGAGTTGGGGTTTTATGGGCAACACAGTCAGGCCAGGTTGAGTCAAACAGGTCTGTTGTTGAATTCAAGCTCTGCTGTGGAGAGCCTATTCGTGCCTCAGTTTCCCCAATTTGTGCTAGAACAGGGGCATGAGGATGAGTAGGCTTAAAGGGCTGCTATGATTCTCTGGAAGTGGCTACTTCTGAAATGCCTGGAGGACTGGGGTAAGGCTCCTTGCCAGAGTGCTTGTGTAGTGCCCATTTATGTGGTAGGCTATGGGTTCCGTTCCCAGCATGGCAAAAATGAACAAATGAATGAAAGTGTCTAGCACCCACACAGCCCAAGGAGCCCCGGTCCTGCTTCCTCTCTGGTACCAGCCTTCCTGGCCTGTGCTGGTGAACCCTCACATGCTCAGCAGGCTTGGTCTCTGCCCCGAGACCAAGTCTGGCATTTGCATGCCAGACTGCCTGGCCCCGCTGGTAAACTGGGCACACCGCTGGCCGGTCCCTCCTGTGTATGAAGAGAAGGCCGTGCACTGTGAGGTCCCCTCAGGGTTCTTATCTTCTCCCTGCTGGAACAGAGAGATGGGATGCTGGGCACAGAGGCTTGAGAGTCTGTGGGGTGGGGGAGTGGATGCCGACTCTGAACTTGCTCCTCAGCCCACTTTTAGGCCCTTGATAAAGGTGTTTAATGAGAAAACAATAAAAAGAGAAAGCCCATTTCTGGGGTAACTTTGGTCCCCCTGAAATGCCAGTAGTAGTTCTCTCCTCTCGCTTCCTTTACTAGCTCTGGGTTAGTTGTTATTGGTGTGTGTGCACGTGCAAGAAAGAGGCATGCATGCATGCATATGTGTTGGTGTGCAGGCACCTGTGGGCATGTCAGAGGTTGACATCTGTGACATCCTCAATTGTTCTTCATCTCGGTTTTTTTTCCAGACAAGACCTCATCATTGAACTTGTGAACTCCTGGAGAACCTCCTGTCTCTGTCTCCCAGTGTGGGGGTTACAGATGCATGTAGCCATGTCTGACTTGTACACGGTTGCTCGGGATCTGAATTCACGTCCTCATGCCTGTGTGGCAGATTCCTTACCCTTTGAGCCATCTCACTGGCTCTTGGGTGAGTGTCCTAACCTTCTTCTTCCCCACCTGTACCTTGGGGATGAGACTTCAATAAGAAACAGGTGAGTGCCATTTTGGTTCAGCTAAATGTTCTCCTGTTTGCTCAGTTCTTGGTCTGAAGCCCCTCCCCTTGGAGCACCTGGGGGAAACTGAGGCTGTGCCCCAAATTCCTGGAGATAGTAGAGGTTAGGAATTAGAACCCAGTGTCCCAGTTCTGGCCTGGCTGGTCTTCAAGGTGTTGCCGTGGGAATAACCTCCCCTCCCCTCCTGAGGACCCAGAGGTATTTGGACAACAGAGAAAAAAATAAGTTCCAGTCTAATGTTTTTCATTTTTTGTCCTGAACAATGCCGTTTCTAGGCTGATTGTTGAGCAAATATTGAGGGAGGCGGAGCCCAGGGCTGCCACGGGCCAGGAGACATTATCAAAGTCATAGCTTCAGGAAGGGGTTGGGGTTCAGCTATCTAGAGGTCTTGCCCAGGACTCTGAGTTCCCCTTGTTTGGCCCTTCCCAAATTTGGCCACCTCTGGGGAGGGGCTTGAAGGTACCAGAAGAAGTCTTGATTGAGAAGAAAAAGGTGTAGTGAAAAAAGCCGTTCTGCCTACTTCCTGTCCATCGTGCCTCTCCATCCTTCTCAGAAGAGGGATTCTGACTCTCCCAATTTGTGTTAGGTTTGGAGGGGTTTTCATGGCGACAGAATTCTCATTGTTAACTTAAGACAGTCTCAAGTAAACAAGAAGGACTGTTTACCCAACCGTGCTCCAGAGTTATGAGGGTCAAACCATGCGCTGACAGTCTCAGCTCTCAGGAGGTGGAGGAAAAGGCATATTCAAGATGTGAGGGCTGTGGACGTAAGTCTGCGTAACGTACGTGAGGCGGGCTCTCTCACGCATGTACGAATGAATGATAAGAGCCAAGTGGGAAGACAGCTTGGAGAAGACAAGGATGGAAGCAGCTCCTATTAACTCCCTATTCTGTGATTACTGTGGGGAAGGCACTGCACACAGGAATTTATGGGTATCGTGTGTATCTTGGTATCCCCACTACAAGCATACAGAGAACTGCTAGTCCATTTTGTCGCTGGGAAGACTGAGGCTCAGAAACTGACTCGCACAAGGCCATACAGCTAGAAGAGACTCGAATCTGATTCCAAACCTTTGGCTCCTATTAGCATCTGCCCCACCAGGGAAACTGACCTTGGCTAACCACAGATGGTAAAACTAAAGTCATGATGATCTCTAACTGGTGCTCCCTCAGTACAGCTGTCTTTAGGGGGCCCCTCCTTTGTTACTGGGAAGCCTGCCTGCCTGCCTCTTGGCCCAGCCTCGAAAAACACAAACCAGCTGGCCGGGGAGAGCAAGAGGCTTCTTTCTGTAGTGACCTCCCAATTGGGCCTGCTATGGGGTCTTGCTTTCTTTTAAGAGTTTCTGGCAAAATCACACAGACTGAGATGTCCTCATTCAGAGACAGTCTCACTTTCTAGGCCCTGGCGTGCTGGGCAGGTTCCAGAACCCTAGCCCCCACATCCCAGTTTCTGAAGGACTTGGAAGGCAGGGACCCTGGTTAGTCCAGACCCCTTTTCACCAGAGGCTGCGTCACGATCATGCAGCCAGCCTCCTCCTCTGTCCTCATAGTTGGCTGGCCCTGGGACTGCGTGGCGGAAGGACACTGGCACTCTGGAGGTCTGCCTGATGCTCCTCCAGTGGCTGATGGCAGCGGGTACCACTCACTAATTAATTAACGCTTAAGTACTTAGCATCCTCCTGCATCGTGTCAAATGAGGATTTGAGTCTTAATTCCCTGTATAGGTAATGGGGGGATGTGCCGGGAGGGCTGTCAGGACTGAGGATAAACCCGTCTGTCCCTCTGATTGGCTGCAGGCTGAGGACACAAGCTGCTGCTGAGGCAGAGGGAGAGACTAGGAGCAGAGTTCTGAAACCCTAAGATCGCTGGGTCCCCAGTCCTGATCTACCAGAAGCCCTGTCATGGCAGGGAGCTGGAATGCCACTTCCAGATGCCTGGGTTGAGCTCTTTCCTGCTGCTGGGTTTCTGCTCCGAGAATGAGTCACTTTATCTGGGGCCTGATTTGCATAAATGCAGGTAAGGATGACAGTCCCTGCCTACAGGACAGTTGTAAAGGCCACACAAGCCACCATGGAGAAATCCTGTCCTTTGTGCTGGCTCGTGGTAAGGGCCAGCTCATAGGCGTTGTCTTCTTTCATGTAGCCACTCCAGGGTGTGTTTTTATTTATTCAACAAACACATCTCAAGTGTCTACTGTGTACCTGCTGGCCGTGGACTTGGGAGCCAGAGACACTGTGCTGGGTCAGTCTCTGGACCTCTGGAAGCCCCAGGCTAAGCATCAGGGAGACACAGATAGTGGCAGACTCCATCACAAAGGGTTAGAGCAGCAGTTCTCTATCTGTGAGTTGTGACCCCTTGGGGGGGGTCTCATATCAGACACCTTGCATATCAAATATTTACATTAAAATTCACAGCAGTAGCAAAACTACAGTTGTGAAGTAGCAACAAAGTAATTTTGTGGTTGGGGGTCACCACAACATGAGGAATTGTATTAAAAGGTCACAGCATTAGGAAGGTCGAGAACCACTAGGTTAGAGCGAGGTTTTAAAAAAAGCTGGCAACAGCCTCATTGGGGTCTCTACAGCTGATCCACTGGGGAGAAGGAGGACAGTGGTCCAGGCAGGTCTGAGATGGTGGCCCAGCAGGCCAGGCAGAGCAGTTCCACCTCTACACAGACTTACACACAGAATCTCCCTGGGAAAGTGACTGTGTACCCTACCAGCTTCAGGGAAGCGCCACTGAGACCTCTTAGAAGGGGTCCCTACTCAGCATGAGTATTCATGGACCCAGGGTTGGGGTTGATGTAAATCCTAAGCAAGGGTCAAGATGTTGGGGAGAGCCATGGGGCAGGTAAGGCCAAGTCTGACCTTTTCCCCCAAATGCTTCTGGTAGTTTCCACTGCCACTGTCAAGGACGTGGCTTTTCTTGAATCTATGGTGTGGTGCCCTGTAGTGCTGGACCACTG
>LOJH01001301.1:27690-38295 GCA_001685095.1 Ellobius talpinus
CACCCTGTCCCTTTCTCTCATCTGTCCCAGTCTCAACTCCATTCAGAGGGTGTAGAAACCTTCCGGAATTGCAAAAGGGAGTAGCGCGCTCTGATGCTGCTTCGCAGGCCGATCTCGCCGCGCGCGTACGCGGAGCCCTGCCTGGGCGGTGGGTGGGAAGAATGTAAGAGGGGAAGGGAAGGTCTGGGGGTGTGAGGGTGGAGCGGAGCCCGGCCCCGCGATCCGTCCCGGGTTTTGCATGCCACCCACTCGCCCGTTCGGCCGCGGAGAATTCCATAATCACAGCGGGCGAGAGCGGAGACTGGGAGCGAAAAATCCGGGATCCGGTAACTTTGGTCGCGCATGCGCGCCCGCGGCGCTCCATCCCAAACACACACACATTTTTTCCCCGGACTTGGAAAGTCACCCAAAGCCGCCCCAAGTGCAGGTAAGAGACTCAGCGCTCCTTCCGCCGCGCCCCCCCAGCCCTCCACCTCTACGGGCCTATCGGGGCGCTTCCCCGCGTCACCTCTGTCCCGATGCAGCCCACTACCCCCAGGGTTGCGGCTTGCAGCAGGGAGCGGGCGAGCGAGCGAACGACCGAGCCAGCCAGCCTGCGAGCGGCGGCTGCCACCCAACTCCGACCGTGAGGGAGGTAGGGGGCACAGAGGGCTAGCACCCCGGGGCTGTGCGGCGCGTCGCCGGCAATGGCCCGGGGAATGCCCGGCGAGCCGCTCCGGGGGTGGGAGGGCTGCAGCTCCTGAAGGGTCACTTACTCCAGCTGAGGGGTCGGCGGGGTAGGGGAGAAGAGGGGGAGGTGCCAAGCACGAGTACAGGACTTTGCAACTAGGGTGGGGGCGCCTTCCGCGCTGTGGGCTCGGGGGCGCAGGTGCTTGCCAGTACTGGGTGATCATTCCTTCTCCCACGCCGCCCCCTCCAGCTGCAGGGGGGTCGTGAGCTGTCTTGAGAGGAGAAGGAAGGCAGGGGTGAGGGGTTCCTGGGGTGACTTTGCAAGACTTTGCCCAGGGGAAGGGATGGGTGGGGATCTCCTCCAGCCGGCTCTTGTGCCCCGACACCGGGGTGTGTATGTTGCGGGCAGAGGTAGGCAGTGTTCGCGTAGGCGCAGAGTGCCAAGGGGAGCCCGAGTGGGAAAACGAAGGCAAGAGGGATCTTGGATGGGGGGAGCGGCGCCCCCTTTTCTATCTGTGCCTGGGAAGTTTATCTCAAGTGCGCGGCTCCAAGCGCGGCAAGTGGCGCTCCTCACTCTCTACCCCATCCCCAAGTCTCCCCGGGCTCAGGCTCACCAGGCTGAGTACTGAGAGTAGGAGCACCAGCTAAGACCGCTCTGCGGTCGGCTGGAGCTCGCCTGGGTCTGGGGAAAAGTTCCGGGAGTTGTAGCGGCTACTGTGTGTGCGGAGAGAGAAGTTGCTCCCGGGGACTTGGGACGCTGGGCAGGCAGGCCTGGTTGCGGGTGGAGCGGTGAGCTCCTGCGTTGGGGGTGAGGGGAGCCTCTCTAGGGGTAGGAGAGGATCGGGTGGGGTCGATGACCCTAGGTGGGCTGAGGAAGACCTGGGGGCTTAGCGTTTGGAGAGGAGGATCCCTGAATCTAAGGGCACAGGGCTGAAATCCGCTCCTGTTAGAGGGCAGAGAGGAGAGTAGCTTATAGGGGCATAGGGGACAGTTAAGGGGCGATGGCTGGGCCACCGGGACACTTGGGTCGAGCTTCACTGTAAAGGAGCGTCAAGCGGTGACTGACGGAGTGTCGGGGAACGGAGCTTCGAGGGGTGCGAGGGTATCGGGGGACCCGGGCAGACAGAACCATAGTCCTGGAGCTCCCGGGACAGGGGGCTGAGTCGTGCGCCCGGGGTGAGCCGGCCGGGCGGAGCGGCGGCCGGTTTATTTTTACTCGGTGGCATTTGCAGAATGTGCAGCTGATGACCGTCGGCCGCCAGGAAGTTTTGCTTTCTGTTCTTTCTTTCTCTTTCCGAAGCCAGAGCGGCCAGGAGCGGGAGAGACGGGGAGCCGGGCCTGGGAGGGGAGGGGGCGGCCTCCTGGGGTGGAGAGATGAGGGTAGGGGCGCGTTGGGGCTGCGGGCGGGGGGTGCCCCGGCGCGGGCGGGCTCTGGGCCGCAGAGGAACGGTTGAGCGAATGTCTGTCCCCAGCGTTCGGACGCTCCTCTGCGAGGGGAACAGGTGTATGCGCTGTCAATCACAGCGGGAGGGACACTTTGGGGGTGTAGATTAAGATCATAATAATAGATTTTTCTCTAGGGGGTGGGCACAGATTCTTCTTCCAAGTCTTCCCCAACCGGGGTCCGGAGTTGGGGGAGGAGAGGAGTGCGGCCAGGGACCGCTTCTCCCTGCTTACAAGTTTTTCCAGTTTCTGCCTTCTGCTTGCGAAGCGGGCCTGGGTGCGGAGAGAACCTCCATCCAGGCTCACTGGGAAGGGTGAAGGTGCGGGTGCCTGGATGGAAGATGTGACCAGCAGGGATAGCAGGGATATAATACTCCTCCGATCCTAGCGCTCACCTAAACCTGACCGAATCTTGGGGAGACTGGGGGTGTCCGTCGTTTCTCCAGTTGAGTCTTGGGGTTGCGGCCCTCAGAGTGTGTAGCTGTCCAGCCAACGCTTAGTACACTCACTGATGTGGTGGGGTGGGGTGAGGGTAAGAGACCCGAGTAGTCTCTGGACAAAGTTGGTAAATTTAGGCCGCCTCCAAGCTGGTACAGGCGCGCGGTGAGAGCGCACAAGGGAACTGGAAAACAGATCGGCTGGTAACGTTGGTGACACCCCCCCACCCGTGCCCAGCCCGCGGCGCGCGTACACACACACACACACACACACACACACACACACACACTCACACTCGCCGACCTAAAGGGAGCTGTCCCGGCTGAGCAGGAGCAGCTGCGCCAGGCGTGGGGCGGGGGTAGTTGGTCCCCGGGGGCTGCGCCCTGACTGCGCTCCACGTGCCCGGAGGGGGCGCTGGGCAGATCTGCGCCGGAGCGCATAGCGCTTGGCTTGTGCCCTGCTGGCGGCCAGGCGGAGCGTCCCGGACGGTTCTCGCGCCCCACACTGTCTTAGGCAATTGGAGCCACTTTCCCACTTCCCAAACTTTGGCTTTTTATTCTTTGCCCTTCACTGGAGCTCTCAGACCCTTTCCTGGACTGAGAAGGGGAAACTTCTTCCGTCTCGGCAGCGTCCAGCGTATGTCTCCCCGCAACCTGGCGCATCTGAAAGACACCCCCCACCCCATCTTGTTAACCACCTTAGAGGCAGTTAACGAGGGTTTATGGAGAATATTGTTGAACTTCAGTAATCAGGTTTCCAGCGATCTTATGCCTCCTGTTTAATTTATTAGACTAGTTATTTATTCTGTTGATGATAATCTGTTGCTGGTTTCTATGGAGATGTTAAACTGATCTCTTTCAGAAATCAAACTCCATATGCACTAAAACGTTTAAAGAGCCAGTACCTCCCTCTTTTCCCCCTTGCCCTTTTTGTTTTGTTTTGTTTTTTAGACTTTGCACCTTCGTGTCTTGCTCTGAGTATCAGAGCGTTTTATTTCCTTCTGACGAAGGAGAGGAGCCCGGGAGACTCCCGCTTCGTGGCAAGTACAGCTTATTATGGCTAACAGAGAGGGAAGGCTTTGATCCCCAAGTTGCGTCACCATTTAAAGCAGATCATTTCTCTGCCGACCCCCCCCCATCATAGAAGAGCAAAATTCTTTCAAGATCAAAGGGGCCAATCTGAAAAAAAAAACCGATTGTTTTTTTTTTTTACAAAAATAGGAAAGTCAGTTAAGTAGTCAGTCACCTTACCCTTTATATCTGCTCCCCTTGTGTTTGGATGATTTTTGAAATAAGAAAAACAAAGCTCAACTCATTTTTCACTTTTATTAATAGTTTATCTTGCTCCCCCTAATTTAGAGAGAAGTTCAAAGTTAGATTTCTCTGGCTGTGGGGGCTGAGGAATATTTCCTTTCTTTGAGACCCTGACCATCTGTTTGGGGAATTTTGCCTCTGGGAAGATGCGAAAGATTTCCACTCAGAGTTAATAGAGTGCTTTAATTTCCCCCCCTCTTTTTGGGAAGTAGTCACCCAAAATTTTTAAGTCATATTTTTTCTTGCTTTTTAAGAGACTATCAGTGACCTCTGAGTAGTGTCTAAAAGTTTCTCAACTTTTCCTCCATTTCTCCTCAGTTCAGTTTTTTTTCCTGTAGATTTGTGACTTTGGTGGTCATGGTGTGTGTGGGGGGGTGTCAGTGAATTAACAAAGTGAAGCAGAAAAGAAATCATCTTGATTGGTGACATTCTGAAAAATTGCAAGCCTACTCTGGCTCCGATATTTATCACGCTGACAGATATGATACAAAGCGATTGCATTTCGTAATGATCCTTGGAGACTAAGTTGTAGGTAAAACCATTTAATGCATTTTTAATATTAAAGTAAGACCTAGGTTCCATTTTCTAGGAGGTAGGGGGACTGGATGTCCCTCTCCAGAGCTGGTGCTCTCTAAGTAGGCTGTTCAGCTTTTTCAGCTGGACCCCCCCTTACATTTCCATTTACTTTGTATGTGTTGGGGGGTGAGCCACACACAGGGCATTTGGCTTTCATAAATAAATTTATATCTGGCCAGAAGGCCCAATGCTAAATAAGAGCTCACTTAAAAAAATAATAATCACAAAGACCCCACCCCTGCTATAGGAAATAAAACAAGCAATTCTTGCCCCCCCTTCTCTTTTCCGCGGGCTTCTTTCAGAGAGGGGGGGCAGTGGTTGTTGCTTTTCAGTCCACAGGAGGGAGGGGAGCCAGACCTGTTATTTCCCTCTTTGCTATATTTTAAATTTTTGTTTGATTTGGATGGCAAACAGAGTAGAGGCTTAGGAGTAAAAAGAGCACTGTGGCTTTAAACTCAGGAGTTTGCATATTCTCCTTGTATCTTTCCCCTTTGCTAATTATTGTGTTGTTTTCAGAGCAAATATGTCATATCCATGGCGACCGGGCAGGTTTATTGTCTTTCTGAAGCAATAGCTCACATAAGTAATTAATGACTTTCTTTTTTTTCCTCTGGCTTAGGTTAAACAGATCATTCAAGGAAAGTCATCTCTCTCTCTCTTTCTTTCTCTCTCTCTCTTGTTTTTTTCTTTTCTTTTTCTTTTTTTTAAAGCTCAGTAACGTAAGAACATGAGTTAGAACAAGAAAATACTTGAGTTAAGAAGTCAACAGCTTATTTCGCCCAGATTCTTTCAAAGGCTGAAATGTCAGCTGCAGACCTAGGCACTGCCATCTCCCACCCCTGAGCAGTGCAGCCCATGCGTGGGCTGGCAGCCTCCTGGAAGGCTGTGCACAGGGAGACCTGGAAGTGTGGGCACTGGGGTCGGGGTGGGGGGCGCTGAAGGATCTGCTTTTCAGGCGGGGGGGCACAGCAGTCCAAAATGAGTATTTCTCCTGTATTTAGCAGAATTTAATTAAACTGTTTACAGAAAAGAATTAATGAGTTGGCAGTAATGTGCCCCCCCTTCTCGGTCTGGTTAATTGGAAGGACCAAGTTTTTCTTTCATATCCACCTTCAAAATCCTCTGGCCTTTGTCTTAAGTGATTTTTCCTGGAACACTAGGTTTTGGAACCCCCTCAGGTTAATATTTCAACAAGATAGAGTTTGGGTTTTTCTTTTCTATTTTCCTGTTAGACTTCCAACTCAAAGCTAATTCCTTCTACCTACACCTCCGGCTGATCAGAACTTAGATATTGTAACATTTTTTCTTTTCTTTCTTTCTTTTTTTTTGTGGGAAAGAGGGACCCTTTAGCATGTCAACTTGCATGGATGACAACGCTCCCTACAGCACAGGGTGACAGCGTTAGGAAGGCAGAGGTCATCCTTTCTCTTTCTTCAGCCGCCACCTTGCATACTCTGCCTGTTTTACATGGACCTTGCTAGTGAAAATCCTTATGACGTCGGCTTTTAACTTCAGAAATACGTTAGGTTTCCTCCAGGCCAGCTGCTCTTTCGCCTTCCCCAGTAACATTACTCACGCTTACTCTGTCTTCCTCACTTCTTTTAAACATTTCACAGAGAGCCAAGGGTTTGCGTGTGCCTTTCAAAAGGGGGGGACAGACGGAGAGAGAGGCATTTGCGTTGTCCTCAGACACAATCTCAAAGAATATCTGCATCCTTCTGAACTAGTGCAGAAAGGCTTGGAGTCGATGGGAAGAGTCTTTAGGCTTTTGGCATTGACAATAAAAATATAAAGAAGAGAGATTTATTTGGCATCTGGTTTCTGAAGAGGAGAAGAGAAGGCCAGGCAAGCCTGATGCTGAGACTCCAGTAGAGCTATAATTGAGCCCGTAACCTCTTGATGTCTATATCAGAGAAACAGGCATGAGCAGAGGGAACGGGTTGAGGCAAACAAGCCTGCTGGAGGAGCTGGGGGCAGAGGCACAGGGAGAGGGAGATAGATTTAATTTATAGACATTTTAAAAACTGTAATTTCATTAGGATCTGCTCTTCCCTTTCTCTGAAGGGCAGCCCGGCAGACCGATAAGGCCCATCCTTCTGCCCGGGATGCGTGTGTGGTTTGCTGGGCGCAAGTCTCAGTGTCCTTGCCAGCTCTGAGTTCTTCTGGTTTCTTCTCTGCCCACTGGCTGCTGCCTTCTTTCATCTCACATTAAAACCCCTCAGTAGCTAAAAGTCAGGTGTGGCTCTGGCTGACCTGGGAACTCCCCTCTGGTGCCACGCTCTTTAGAGAGCCGGTCTGTCTACTGCCTAGGTAGTGGCATCTCTGTGCCTTCCATCTGTCACCCAGCTGCCTGTGGTTCCAGGGGCAATAGTCCCCTGGAGGAGGAGGACAGCCCCCACCTCATTCCCCATCAAGTTCACCAAGTTAAGTTGCTTTGGTTCTGAGGCCACGGCTGGCGGGAGGGAGCTAAAGTCTCTCATAAATTCTGCAAAAATTAACCAGCCATTTAAGAGCTGCATGTTAAGGAGGCTTTTTCAGGCAAGCTGCCCCCACCCCGTCCAAAGTCTGGAAGAGTGAGGGGCGGCCTGCCCTGTGAGAGGGGAAGGGGGCTCATCTCCTAAAATCACAGTTGAAGGTAACTATAGAGAGGCTGGAGAAAGATGGACTGTGGGATATGAATCCTCAAGTGCCCTTGGTCCATGCTATTGGGTAACCCCTGCCCCCCCCCGCTTTTGATCTGGTGTGTCTTCTGTGGAGAAGACATGTAGGGTAAGAGAATGGGGGGCTGGTAGAGGGAGAAATGGGGAGAGAGGAGAGAGAGAGAAAGAGAGAGGCACATAGCTCCTTCGGAACTCATTATCATTCTTAATAAGTCTTAAGGAATACAGAGGAGCATTGAGTGTAAATGCTGGGTAATCCTAACACTTCTCAAGGTGAGAGGAGTCTTGAGGACACAGGAAAGAGACAGCAGCAAGGGAGGGGATTGGAGTGGGGGCCTAGAGGCCCAGGCTACAGGAGGTTCCTTACAAGACCTGGAAGTTGGGGTTGGGGGCACCCCAAGATGTCTGGGATGGGAGGGGTAATCTGAGTAAACATAAAGGGGGTCTTTAAGATAGGCTGTTTTCTGGGGAAGGGAGCAGGGGTGATGACAACAGCCATCTTGCTTGAAAGGTGTGGGCAGGGGCCACAGGGCCTTTGCTTCCTCCAGGGTTAGTACTTACGCAGATCTCAGGCTCCTGGAGGAGGTCCAGGCTGGGGCAGGGGCTGGTAGAAGGGGCTTGTCTCGTTCCATACCCCTGCTTCCAATCCCTTAGGATTCCCCAGCCGTAGCTGTTCTAGGAAGCTGGATGGACAGAGTGGTGGCGAGAGCTCAACTCTGGACACTAGGTGGCTTAGAGGATCTATGAGGCTCACGGAGCAGCCGGTGGTGGAGAACTGGCTTTCTCTCTGCTCTCAGCTGGTGGGCTCCACTGTGCTTTGGCTCTGCCTGCTCACTGCCAGGCAGCCCTGATTGCAGGCAGGAGGCAGTGGGCACCGGACCAGGGGCATGGCCCAGCTCAAGGGCTGGCCTTGCTCTGATCAGTTTCTAAACACAGCAAGGATAAACTGGGGGCAGCTTCCAAAGGAAGCCACCAGCTAGGGACGCACACCATCAGGGAGAATGGGAGTCTAGGCAGTGTTCTCTCCTTATTCCTGCCTTAGCTACAAGGCACCCTGAGCTTCAGATAGGTCTCTGGGATGTACATATCCCTCAGTGAGAAATCTCTTAATATAAAAAAATCTCATAATCGTAAATATTGCTTATACTTTGAGGGGTCTCAGATCTTATAAACCCGGCCTAAGAACCCTCCAGGGCCCTTGGCTCCAGCAGGCTGCTTTCCAGTTCTCAGGGATGGGGCAGCAGTAGGGAGGAGGCAGAGTGGTCCTCACCTCCATTTCTGCCTACCTCAGCCTTGGGAGAGGAGGATGCTTCAAACTGTCACAAGGGGGACCCCGTTGGTGGAGCCAGGCTCTGTGTAACCAAACTGTGTTTGGTCGGGCAGATGCCCCAGGTCAGGTCACATGCAGCTTTCCCTGGCCCTGCTTATGTTCTCTAGGCTCCCTAGGCCTAGATCTCTGGAAGGTCTTAGCCAAGGTCGTGTACCCACCGTGGATGGTGTACTCTGGGGAGAGAGGTGAGCCTGATTGTGAGCGCAGTTCAGGTTTTACCTCCCATAGTGTGCTGGAAAAAAACAATAAAAAACCCAAAACTAAACAGTCTCTTTCCTTTGGAAGGCAACTCCTGGGAGCTTACAGAGTGTGTGTGGAAGCTTGAGGTGAAGGCTGGTGACTGAGCTGGCGTGAAGTCCACAGGGAGCAGCTTGGGTTAATGGCGGGTAGATTCTGCCTTTCTGTTGTTTAAGAGCAGTAATGGCCAAATTGCATGCCCTGTGAGTGCTTCGCCAAAGAGATTTACAGAAAGAAGGCTGTATTGTGTCTCTGATGCTGGGTGGGTGAGTTAGTGTGTGTGTGTGTGTGTGTGTGTGTGTGGTATGGTATGTGTGTTTGTGTAGTGTGGCGTATGTATGCATGTGTGTGGTGTGTGTATGTGTGTTTATGGTGTGTTTATGTGTGATGTGGAATGTATGTTTGTGTAGTGTGGTATGTATGTATGTGTATGTGGTGTGTGTATGTGTGTGTGATTATACGAGAAGAAGGGGTGGGAGACAGCATTCTGCCAGGCCTGGCACCCTTCCCCAGCACTAATTGCTGGCAGAGTACCCATAGGGGCTGTGCCAGCATCTCAGCCGCCCCCCTCGCCCCAGGGAGCTCAGCTGTACAGCTTGCTATTCGAGGGCCATTTCTGGGCCCACTAGTCCTGGGGTTCCTTGGGAATTTCGGGGGAATCTGATTCTTGGGGAGATGGTGAATCACAAGCCTGCCTCTCTGGCTGAGGAGAGAGAAGAATGAGACACATGAGCCTGACTGCCTACTTCCCTGTCATTCTGAGCTCTGAGTCTCCATGTCTACTTAGGGGCTCGTGAGGCGCGGCTGGTGTGTTTAGGCCTTAAGCTACTCTGTTCAAATTTTGGCACTATACAGTACCATTTACCTTCAGTAAATCACATGATCTCTTTGGGCCTCAGTTTCCTGTCTTGTCAAATAGCCTTTGACCTTCTTGCCTTCGCTGGGTTGTCTTGACAATCAGCTGAGTTCCTAGCTGTGAATGTCCTTTGAAAGTAATTAAATGTAATGAAGAATTTCTCATGGTCATGTTGTCAAGCGCAGGATGTCCCCAATGTCAGATGAGCCAGTTATATGTAATCTGGTATGTGTCTCTAAGGGGCCCCTGTTGAGTTCCATTCCAGAAAGGGCCTGGACACAGACTCTGGTCCTGGGGGCTGTGTGTTTGTGTCAGATGGGCACAGATCCTGGTCGGTGGGGTGTTTGCTGATTGGGACAGGACATGGGAGATGAAAGGACAGGGGCAGACCCAGGAACTGGCCCTGGGCACTCTGTTTGTGGAGAGAAACTGTGGGTTGAAAAGATGAGACATGGAGCCCAGCTGAGCTGAATGCAAATCCTGCTTTCTCACATGGGCAGATTAATTCTCTGATCTGTCGTTCCCGTGTTCTGTAAAATGGGACTGGGATTCCCTCGCGGAGTCGCTGTGATGGTTAGGAGATGGGACAGTATGCACAGCTGACATATGCTGAGGGTCCGCTGGAGTTTTATGCCACAGCGGGCGCCCTTGCGTGGGCCTATCTCGGCACATTCCAGTCCTAGGAGCAGACTGGAAAGGCCGGGAAGAAAGGCAGCAGACATGGAGGCTGTGACCTGAGGAGGAAAGGGTGGGGGGTGCTTGAGGGGTGGGGGCACTTATGGAAGATGGGGTGTATGAAACCCCATCGGCCTCTCCCATTTCACTGTGCTATGCCAAAACACCCCGGTTCTTGTTTCGCTATCTGAGATCTGGAGCAGGTTAATTTCCATGACGAACTCCAGGCCACGGGCTTGGAGGATTTATCTAATTAAACTGATGCTTTTTGCTAAGAAAGAAGAAGAGGGAAGGGGGAAGGGAGAGGAGGAGAAAGCACACAGTAGGAAGGGAAGGAAGAAAGGAAGGGGAAATAAGGAAGGAAGGAAGGAAGGAAGGAAGGAAGGAAGGACGGAAGGACGGAAGGAC
>LOJH01001302.1:1001-40970 GCA_001685095.1 Ellobius talpinus
GAACATAGGTAGGCGGGGAAGACAGAACAGAATCGTGGGAGGAAGAAAGCAGAGACAGGCAGACACGCCATGAAGCTCCAGCCCGAGATGGACGTAGGTTAGAATCTTCCCAGTAAGCCACGACCTCATGGTAAACACAGATTAATAGAAATGGGTTAATCAAGATGTGACAGTTATCCAGAAGAGGTTAGAACTAATGGGCCAGGCAGTGTTTGAATGAATACAGTTTCCGTGTAATTATTTTGGGTAAGGCTAGCTGGGAGCTGGGCCTGCCGCTCCTATCACTACACCCTGTCTTTGAAAAAAAAAAGAGTTATTAAAGAGTGGATATAAAACAGCTCCAGGAGGAACTGAGCTAGTTCAGTGGTTAAGCACTTATCTAACATGTTGAGGACTGGGGTTCATTCTCAGCATTGTAAATAAATAAAGACTAGTAAATTCAATATGCAAATGCAGGCACTGTGCTGGGAGTGAAGATAGATTACAACACTCAATCTAAAAGAAAAACCACTAAACCTACGTGGGAGGTGAGGGTACTTACTACTCTGGGGACCTGAGGAAGCACCATGGGGACCCAGGGGGAAGGAAGGTGATCTACTACCTGCTGGGGTGGTGTGAACCATTTGGTTCCAGGAGGAGTGAATTCATTATGATGGAGGTGGAGGGTGATATATTAATTATGGTCTGGATATGAAGTAGCTCCTCCAAAAGCTCAGCAGTTGGGGGCTTGGTCCTTTGCTGGAAACTTTAGGAGGTGGGACCTAGCTGGAAAAAGCATGCCACTGGTCCTTGTGGCATTATCTTGCCCTGGCTCATTCCTGTATGCCCCTTTCTGTTTCCTGTGTGTGTATAAAGCAACAAACATCCTTAGCACGTTCCCACCACCAGGATGTTCTGCCCAAATTCACGGACTAAGCAAGCACGGACGGAGCACTGAACCTGTACCAGCCTAAACACATCCTCCAGTTGCTCGTGATAGCTGCTGTGACCACAGTGAGGAGAAGTAATTATTAATTCATGGACTACACTGTTGTCAGGAAAGAGGAATGCAGGTTTAGGAGGAGCAGGAGACACAGCTGGAGGGCTGTTGAAACTGTGGGGTGCTTCAGCTATGCTAGATGCAGAAGACTACCTAAGGTACCCACTGTTCAAAGGGCAGGACTTAAAGCTAAGGGACAAACTGGTGAGAACACTGTCATGACTGAAGATGATACCGACTGCAGGATATAGTTCCTGTGTTATCTACCCTGGTACTCAGTGGAATGTCTTTACAGAGCAGGGACTCAGCCATCATCTTATCCCCAGGATCTACAATGGTCTCGCACACAGTTGCTGGAACAGATTAATCTGAGTGGAACAGACTAAGGTCATTTAACTGGGAGGCATCGTACTTTCAAATGCATTTATATCACAACACTACATGCATCAGAGTAGAGCACAAAGTCCACATGAACCTTAAGAAAGCTGAGGGCCTCGGGGGACCACCTGTTCTTGACATGTGTATCCTCCCCTGAGGTCAGTGTAGTCAGGGCTCTGTGTAGAAAGATCTCAGAACTGTGGGAAGGCAGACTTGAACCACAGAGGCTTTGTAAGAGAAGAATGCTGCAACTTGATCTGGGGACAAGATCTCCTTGGAAGAGACACTGAGTCAGGAGGCCAGAGCAGGAAGATCTACTTTAGCAAAGAGAAGGCCAAGCAAGGCACAGCCTGTGCCCTTGGTCTCAGCAAACTCCCCATGCCTTAGCTCTGTTCCTCAGGGTGTTGGCCTGGCAGGCTGTCATCTGTGGTGACAATGATCTCTTTTGTTATTACTTTTTGAGGTTCTGGGGACACAACCAGAGGTCTTATGAAAGCTATATCCCCAGCTCTATGAATCCAAACTTACCCTATGAAAGTATAAGCTAACATAATTTATGTACATGAAGTGACATGTCCTCTTGAAACAGGCACCGAGCAGCAACTCTTCACTTGGGAGTCTCCCACACACAGAACCAAAGGCTGACAGTTGGCCTTTGCTTGGTGTCAGTCTCCTTGATTTGGGCTGAAGGCACAGAGATAAGCCATTGTCCTTAACCTTCTCTCTAGAGCCAGGTCTAGAGTCCCAGAAGAATAAAACCTCAAAAGGCAGGTCTGCCACCACCTCCACTGGAGCTGAGGGTAAACCCACGAAGGTGAAGATTCATCCTGGAGCAGAAGTGACCATCTTGCAGAAACTATGCTGATCCCTTCAAGTGCTGACAGGGGCAGGGACTTCTTCAGACCACCTTGGAGAACCAGAAACAGACCTTGGCCAGGACTTCCTGAATATACAGACCTCTTGCCATTTGCCCCAATTCTTCCTTTGTTTAAGTTTGATTCTCATGTCAGTACCCCTAAACACAGACACAGGGATGACTAGATCCCTTTATTTGTTCCTCTTTCCACTGTGATCAGTTAAATATATCTCTTTGCTTTTCACCATTACTCAGTGGGACAGGCGGCCAACCCAAGCTTGGTGGGACTACTGGAGCCTAAGCTTTTGCTCTAAAAACACTGTTCACAACTTTAGCACATACAGTACTCAAAAACACTAGCCAATGATAATGATTTGTTCTAGCTTTGTTTTTCTTGCCATAAAATAAGATGACAAAAATTAATTTAGAGGAGAAAGGGTTTATTTGGTTTACAATTCTAGGTTATAATCATGGTGTAGAAGTCAGAGCCAGAAATTGAGCAGCTAGCTATATCCATGTAAAGAGCAGAGAAAGAATGTGGACATGCCTATTCCTTCTAAGTCTCCTCTTTATACTCACAAAGCTCATGAAGCCCTGAGTAAAGGAAGGTGCTGCCCATGTGAGCTGGGTCCTCTTTCCTCAGTTAACACTGTAAGGAAGACAGCCCTGTACAAAGACACACTACAGGCCAGTCTGATCCAGACAGTCCCTCACTGACACTCTTCACAGGTGACTCTAGCCTGTGTCAAGCTGACAATTAAAAATAACCACCACACGATTATTTTTGGTAGTGTTGAGGACAGAACTCAGGGCTTTGTACTTACCAGGCAAATGCTCAACTCTTTGTCTCCAAGATCTAATAACTGAATTAATTCCCTCAAACTGTTAAAAATTTGATTTCTCAAATTCACAATAAATCTTCTTAATTTCAAAGTGCAAGTTTCTTCTCTTTCCCATTATAATGTGTGTATTTCCCATATTAACACCCCTAAAAACATGCTACATATTTTTCTTTATCTTTCCCTAAAAAATAGTTGGATTCTGTGTTAGCCTGACAAAGTAGCTGGGTTTCACTACATGCTGCCCCATGCTGGTGTCTAAATGGACATATTTCATTTCACTTTTTATTTCAGTTTCTGTCTTTTTTAAAATAATTTATTTTCATTTTATTTGCATTGGCATTTTGTCTGCATGTATGTCTGTGTAAGGGTGTCAGATCTTGGAGTTACAGACAGTTGCTAGCTGCCATGTGCATGCTGGGAATTGAACCCGGGTGCTCTAGAAGAACAGTCAGGGCTCTTAACCACTGAGCCATCTCCCCAGCCCCTTCAGTTTCTATCTTACTTCATGTCACCTGAACTATTTTCTCTAGGGACTGAAGTACCCACCTGGCACTAAGAAACAGCTAGGTGCTAGAGAATTATCTGTCCACCTGTGGCTAGGTTTGCTAGGTGGTCCCAGGGGAAACCACAGCGAAGCAGCAAGCAGCCTTTGCTCTCACTAGGCCCTGACACCATCCTTCCTCCAGACTGTGGAAGTGCAATTAGGGCAAAGTCAAAGTGCTGCCTGGCTTCACCAGAGTTTCACTACAAGAAAACACTTGGCAGTGCAGACCGCTGCAGGTTTCTACACCACCACTCTTGTCTTACATGTTTGGAGAGACAGCCTGAAAGCTCCACTATGCCACTCCTCCCCAACTTCCAGCCCCATGACTTCCACACTGCACTCATTATTTGCCCATATCCTTGTCGTAAGAAGAGATGTTGGCCACCTGAGTCTGAGGCTGTCCATTTTCTCCCAGCCACTCCAGCCTCAAGCCTAGGGTGAGTGCTTTCATTTGCAGATGAAAATGGGGCACACTCCTTCCTTATACTTTGCCACAACTGGTTCTAGTGAAATTACAATGCTCTTTAATGAGGCAGTCATTTCACCTGAAAGAGCAGGTGTTGAAGCCAAGTTCTAGTTCATTCATGTTCTTCCCTCCCTAACAGGGAAGAGGTGGGGAGGTCAGGTGGAGATAAGGTGTAGGCCAGGAGAAACTGGTTTCCTAGAAAACTAATTCAGCTAAGTCAATTTTCTAGTGAAGATTTGAAGACACACCAAGGGGACGAGCTGATTTCTAGTCTAGACCCTGACAAGAAAGGAGCATAAGGCATGAAGTTATTGTAAGCCTCAGCAGGCTGTGTACATCCAGGGTGAGATCCCCACTTTGAGGCACAGGTAACACACAAGAGGAACCAAGAGGTCAGAATGTTCACCATTACACAGTGGGAAAGAGGGACTCAAACACTCAGCCCAAGAGAAGACTTGGTGTCTTAAACAGGAAAATATTAAGACAAGGCACACAAACTCCTAAGAGTAAACACACAAATCCGACAGAGTGGTGACGTCTGTTGATGCAGGTCATATTCCCTACCTCAGAACCTAGGTCTAGAACGCCCGTGGGGAGCAGAGATGGATGCTGTCATTACTGCCAATTAGCAAATGCTCATCACCTATGGTAGAGCCGTGTCACTTCATCTTCCATTCATTAAATATTAAGTAACATTGCCGCACCTGGTGGCCAGGCTCAGCAACAGGCACCTCATTTATCTAAAGAACAAGGACAGACAATGAATATGACTGTCACAGGAAGATCCCAGAACTCACAAACAGCCAACACAGTGTAGATCATTACATGGATACTGTTTAAGGGAAAAGAGTCTGTTCTGTCCAGTCTCTACTCCATTTTCTGCTTCTTTTCTCAGTATCTCAAACACACAGCACTTCCTTCTGGACACAAACCGTTGCTATAGATCCTGGGCTCTTTTCATACCTGATGGCCACTGCAGGGCTGAGAACAGGATCAATGAAGGATATAGTCACAAGGGCCTGTATGCTGGCACCATGGAGCCAAGGATTCCCAACTAGTCTTAAAGGGACAGTCTGGGAATCAGGGTCACAAACACAAGCACCAGGAAATAAAAAAATGGTGTGTGCTGTCATCTTTTGGGAGCTAAAGTGAACACAAAATGGCACTAGGGTACTCTGGATATTCCTTAAGATGCCTCTCTGAGCCCACCACTGTTTTCCCTTCTAAGATACAAGTGAAGTCCTGCTATAGCTGAAAGTCCCTCGAGGGTTCATGTGGCAAAGTTCAGCCCCCACAGTGAGGTATGCAGGAGACAGAGACTTAGGACACGACACTGTTTAGAGACAGGGAGGTAATTAAAAGTAGAGAAAGTCATCAAGTGGGCACCACAAACTTGGGGTATGAGCTAAATAAACTCCTTTTCTGTATATTACCTTGCCTCAGGTATATCAATATGTAAAAGAAACCTCACTCAGAACAATCATGTCAATAATTAACTTATGGTTGGTTCCAGTGTCCAATGTGCCTGGCCATCAAAGCACGGCTGCTGAGAAGCTAGCCACAGCAGCAGCAATGAAGTCACCCAGTGAAGATTTTCATATCCCATCTGAGCATGCTTCATTAGGCCCTTGGAACCTGTGATGGGGCACAGCAGTTGAGTATTGAGAGTTGTGAGTGGGCTGCCTAAAAAAGATCAAAGAGAAGATAGGGCCATTTGTGCTGTGTTCTGTTCCCACCAGCTTCTGTACACATCCAGCTCTCAGCTCAGCGTCCACACATTAAAGGCACTTGACAACTGTGTCATGTAAACTAATGATGCCAACACGTCCTGTGTCAATGAGCCATGACTTCTCTTCCTGGCAGCTGCCAGCTAATGGGCTTTCTGACTGGTTCTTGGGAGTTCTGAGCTCATCCGCAAAGGAACCCCTTGATGAATTCATTGTACGACAGCATCCTGGGAAAGTGGCAAGAGGGAAGAGAGTGGCTGAGGCCCTTTTGGAGGAAGTAGATTTGGGAGGTACATTCCAGCATTGCCCTGGCCCCTTCATGTATCCCTTTTCTTAGTTTCCTGTCTGCCATGAGATGCTCTACTTCAGTGTCTTCTGTACCCAGCAGGGTTAGAGCTGTGCTCTCCTTAGATGGCCTTGGCCAAGAAGTCCACACTCCCTCAAGGCCAGGAATGGTCCAACATTCAGTGTTCCGGTTCTAGGTGATCACAGGAGTTGGAATCAGAGGTTCTGAGTCCCCAGTGGTGGCACCTTTCTTCCCTGGGAATGTGCTCTGGAACACATTCCCCAGATATGGAAGCAGAGAGTCCCATCAGGCCTTCATTCAATCCCTTTCCCTGAGCTTCTAGAGTCACAAGTGAATGAAAATGCTCTGGACTGATCATGCTGTTTGGTTTAAGGGTTCCTCAAAGCGTATATTAAAGTGCCCTCTGAAGAGAACAGCAGTCACTAACAGGATGGTTTCAATTCCTCCCAGGATCCCACAGGACCAAATATACATGCTACTGCATATAGCATCAGCATCAAGAACCTCAAATGTCTCTAGCCCTTTGACAGTCCTGTGGCAGAAAGCTCAGACTTCATGTCTTTGCAATTTTAGAAGATGCAGAGGCCAGGGATGACAATGGGCCTCTGAGGCTGCCCCCTCTTGTCTGCTCAGGAATGGCTGGTGTAATAGCCTCTATAATTACACTTAATTTTTCTAAATTTTTTTCCTAGAAATGTATAAATGTATGAGATATTAATATATGCTTTTATCTGGATTATCACTCCATGAAAATATAAGTATATACATATAGAGGTGCTTGTTTATCAAAATAATTCTTTCACTTTAAATTTGGTGTCTAATTTTTCAATAGTATGCAATTTGAACATTTCCATGTCAGTAAACATGACTTACACATCATCACTTTTTATAGCATCCTCTTTCTCTGAGAACTTATTTGCCAAGCTTAGCTGAAAAGACTGTTGATTTTCATTTCCTTAAGAAATGAAGAATGCTCCAATGAATAGATGTGCAATACAAATTGGACTTGGCATAATTTTTTTCTTCTTAAAGGGAGGCCTCAAGGGTCGCAGGTGGACCTGGAAGGAATGGGCAGTGAGTATATCGAGGGTGCATTGTATAAAATTCCCAAATAATCAATAAAACTGATATGTTGGGGGAAAAACACCAAATGCCAAACAGCATCATGCTCTTTCTTTTCTCTGAGCCTTGGCCTTGTGCAAGCTAGGCAAGAACTCTACCACTGAGCTATATGCCTCAGCCTGGTGCTCCTTCTGCACCTTCAATTTTGAGAAAGGTTTCTATGTAGCTTGGCAGATAGATAAACTTGTTCTGGAATCACTGTGGCTTTACACAAGGCCTCTCTGCTGCTGATGGGAGTCTAAGGTCCAGATACAACACAACACCTGTTCAAGTTCTCAGGCGGATGCCACACTCAAGATACATCTGTCCTGATTGTACTATGTTTGGTCAAACCAAATGAAGACCATTTAAAACTTCCAATTCAGTACTGATCACTGGAAATGAACTCCAAGACATAGTAAAGAGAGAATTGAAGACAAAATACTTTCACGCAAGTTTGACCTTTGAGGCCGTGCTTTATAATCATCTTTTCAGACAATCCTAACAGTCTCCTGAGAAAGACTGGACTATTAACTTGGCCGCTACAGGGAGGGGTAGAACTAACTTGAGCATACTGTGGTCTCTCCAAATGAGCCCACAGAATCATCAAATCACACGATCAGACTAGACATTTTCAGCAATGCAGTGACCCTGTAACACTTGCCAAACTTAAGGCAGAAATCTCAGCCGTCTTCCTAAAGCTTCTGTTCCAAAGCTGGCCTAGGCAAACTGAGCAAGCCTCCTCACTACCAGACAGGTCGGGAACACACCTGGTGGGACTGAGAGAGCCTGCAGTGGGCTGCAGGGGATTTATAACATCTGACTTTACATCTTGGCAGCCTGGACCACAGAACAACTCGGGGGCAATGTTGAGGCCAAGCCAAAGTCATCCTGAAAACGGTAGCTATCAGCAGTCAGTCTTTCAGTTGGAGTTCATGGTTTTAGCATGTTCTAGACCCAGGCCAAGTGCTCACATCCCTAGTCTCAATCAAGACCCACAGCTCTTTTCTGGGGAGACACTGTTATTATAGTTATTTTATAGAGCACCCGAGATGTTAGGTAACTTGCTCCAGGTCATACTAGCTAAGGGTCCACACCTCTGAGGAAAAGCTCAAAGACTGGCAGAGAATGAACCAGCATCACAGAGGCCAACTGTGCTCTGCAGTCTGACCCTGCAGATCAAGATAGCTCCTGGGATGGGTGTCCATGCATTGAGACCCCTGTGAGCCTAATGGAAGAGCTGGGGAGGTGTCCTCAGTCTTTCCAGACTGTATCCAAGGTTTCTTGTCCCTGGAGGCCCTTGCTCCAGACACTTGCTAACTCCTCCTCTAAGACTCTTACCACAACTTTGGGGCCATGCCGTTATTTGAGTTCTGCTTTGAATGAACACATTTTTCACTAAGCCCTGTCCTAAGCAACAGTAACCCAAGAAACCATGGATTTAATGTGTTAATTATATATTTTCACATTTGTTAGTATATAATTACTAAAACAAAATAGTGTTCAACTTGGTATCCCTTTAAAAATCTTCTCTGGTGCTGCCAACAGTGGTGTGTGCTGACCACATCTGGAGGCACTGGCCATCCCACAGTACTGAGGAAGGGCCAAACAAGCCATCCTCTCTTTGCCTTCTTCAAAGATTTTAACAGCAACTACGCAGCAGGTGTGCAGTTCCGGTTCCTAGCTGTTCCCTGACTGAGGAGGACTTTAACCTCCATGGCTATGTTTTTTTCCACCTAGCCTCTGCTGACCCTTGCCAGCTGTGGAGGTTTGAATGTCCAACACAGGCTCCTATACTTGCATGCTTAGTCCCTAGCTGACAAACTGTTTAGAAGGATAAGGAGGCATGTCCTTGTTGGAGGAGCTGTGTCATTTGGGAGTGGGCTTGGAGGTTTCGAAAGCTCATAGTAGGGCCATTCTCACTCTGTGTGTGGACCAGGAAGTAAATCAAGTTCTCAAGCACCACCATGTCTGCCTGTATGCTGGCATACTCCCCACCACGATGGACTAACATTCTAAAACTATAAGCAAACTACCAGCTTTCCTTTATAAAAATTGTCGTGGCGGTCATGGTGTCTCTTCACAGCGACAGAACACTAAGACACCAGTTTTGGTTGTAAGACAAAGGACTGGGATTCCCCAGGCCCCACTGGTTCTACAGTTTTGCCTTCAAATCTACGTCATATGATTGCTGCTTAAAGAATATTTCTGAATAGAGGTCAACAACGGGCAAATTCTTTCACTATTTAAGGAATACCCTACAGGACTGTGTCCTCTCTTACAATGTACTCACTGGCCCATTCCCATCAGTTGCATTCCCCACCCCCAACATCATCAAAAACCAAAAACCTCCATTCAAAAGTTGAATCAGTTCTGTATACTGGTTTCTAGCTTCTTTCTACACTTTAATACCCTGTTGCAGAGACCAGCATGGTGGTGCATGCCTGTAATCCCAGTACTTGGGAGTGAGAGGCAGGAGGCCAAGGCCATCTTCGACAACATCCTTTAGAGCAGCCCAGACTACCCGAGACTCTGTCACTATCAACACATCTGTGCAGATGTTCTGATGGCTTATGTCACACATCAAATTCTTCTATGAAAGTAGCCAAAAAGTAATAAAATGCCCCATGTCCTATTAAATATTAGCTTTTTTTATACATCAAGGCATTAATATCAATGTATCATACATACTAACTAGCTTGTCCACAAAGAGCATTCCACTTATGGCAAAAGAAATAAAACTAACAAAATGAAGAAAACAAAAATAATACACACCTTCCCCCAAAGGAACTGCTCCCCTGGCTTGTGGACGTCCCTGAGCAAGTTCCCTCATGCCACATGGTGCCAGTGCTGTTCATCTAAAACTTTCAATATGTACAAACGTGTTCAGAGTGGCTGAGTAGGGGTGGTGCATGTCTTTAATCCCAGCACTGTGGGCTAGACAGGCAGATCTATGAGTCTGAGGCCAGCCTGGTCTATAGAGCTAGTTCCAGGATAGTCAGGGATACACAGAGAAACCCTGTCTGAAAAAAACCAACAAACCAAAACAAATGTGCTCAGAAATGCCTGACAAATGTACACATTTACAATAAGGTCCCATCATAGCCATACGCCCAACTCCCATGTCACCCCCCCACGTCTCTCCAGGCCTCCCACCATACGCAGCTGCTGAAAGGCTGGCCATCCTCCAAGGCCACCCTGACGACAATACTTTTCACCTGGTAACTGGACAGGTGCTACGGCAGCAGGAAGAAGTGACAAAGTGTAAATATGAAGGCTCTACCCAACTGTCAAGACAATGTCACAGTAACACAAGGTGTGTTGGAAGTTTACACCCCTCTTCTCATTTTCAGTGCTGGTAGCTAGACTTAATGGCTGCCTCTAGCATTGACAGTCACCAAGAGCAGGTCACCTCAGGTGAGTCACAAGAGAAAGTTCAATGAGATTTAGCTGAACAGGCCTTCAAAACGTCTAGTTGTACAGTGTGACAGTGTGTAAAAAGCCCTTCTGAGATGAGGTAAAGAACTACTTTGAGTCCTGGCTGATAGTTAAAACAAACTACAGGTCTCCTAAAGCGGAGCCTGTGTCCAGCTCTGAGGTTCTAGTGATGATGATGCTCACCAATACACACAATGTCTATGTATGTGAGCAGAGCGCTCCAGGATGCTCACCAACACATACAATGTCTACACGTGTGAGCAGAATGCTCCCTGCCACCCCACAATGTTTACATGTGTAAGCTGAGTGCTCACTAGAGTCTCACCAACTCACACACATGAACACATACGTGAGCAACACACACACACACTGTCTACATGAATGTGGAGAATGTTCCTCAGAACCACAGCACTACAATAAACACCTACCACACCTTCCAACCTCTATGTAAACTATTTAGACCTAGCATTCCTCTTCATAATGATTGCAGTTCAGGGTAAAATGTTTGGTCCTGTTCAGTTGCATGGGAACCTGATCATCCAAGAAGCAGGTCATATCATTCTGGCTATATACCAATGAATATTTTTTATTTTTGATTTTTGTGTAGAGAAAGGCTCTGAACTCAGAGTTCTGCCTGCCTCTGCCTCCCAAGTGGTGGGATTAAAAGCATGTGCCATCATGCCCGGCTACCAATGAATAATTTTTAAAAGAATGTAACATTCACACAGCACGGAATATAGACCTTTAACTCTCACAGAGCAGTGACATTTAGCTTCAGAGGGGTTTTTTTTTTTTGAGACAGGGTTTCTCTTTAGCTTTGGAGCCTGTCCTGGAACTAGCTCTTGTAGACCAGGCTGACCTCGAACTCACAGAGATCCAACTGCCTCTGCCTCCTGAGTGCTGAGATTAAAGGCATGCACCACCACCACCGCCCGGCTGAGCAGTGACATTTAGTACAGTCACCCCACCTTGTTTAAGAACTTCTTCATTACTGAGAACACCCTGTACTGAACAAGTCAGCACCTTCCATTCCTCCCTCCATCAGCCACTGGCAACCCCAACTGCCTCAGTTTCTTCTGAACTGCTTATTCAGGATAGTTTATACAAAACATGGACTCTGAAATTGCAGAAATAATTTGAAGTATTATGTGGCAACTCTGAATGTAATGTTTTTGGGTCTGTGGGCTGGAGTTGGAATTTCACAGGCTTACGACTTAAGAAAAAAATAGCCCACTTTAATATTTAAAAGGACAATCTCAAAATTAAGGACAGTCCTTTATACTGGAAACCCAAACACAGTGCCCTTGTTCTTCCTCTAGACAGCACAAGTTCTGCCATGAGCTGCGCAGGGGTTGGGACATGACTGAGTCTGGTTCCTCATCTCCCAGGGAATGAATGAAATGGATTTCATGATAGAAAAGGCTGATGGGAACCAAATCTATGTCAAGATCAACAGAAAAGGACGGCAGGTTTGAAGAGGACACAGGACCTGCAAGTCAGGTTACATCACGACCCCACATAGACAGGGCATGTAAGCTTTGTGGCTGGCCTCTGGCCTAGAGAGGTGAGAGGCAAGACAATCTTCCCAACTGAGGACAGTGGTTCCTCCCCCACGCTCACTTGGGAGGATGTGAAGCCACAGGGTCATTCTACTTGCTTCCTAGATGATCAGTTTCCCATGCAGCTTACAGTCAAAGTTTTATCCTGAACTGTATGTAACCCAAAGAGGTTTTCAAGATAAATCCTTTAGGTTTCAGAAGCAGAAACATCTGGGAGGTAGGCTTTTCCCTCAGACTTGGAGGTGCTCCTAGTGAGTGTGGGTGACCCTGTCTTCACCATGAACTTCACAGAACAGAGAGACAGGGTGTGCTTACAAAACATCTGAGAAAGAAGACCAGAACTACAGGAGTTGCATGTCCTGGGTTTAGAGCTGTGCAGCAGAGCCAAAGCAGCCAAGACAGCCAGTGAGCTCGGGCACAATGGAATGGAGTTGGAGCCCAGAAACAGTCTTCCCATTTAAGGTCTTATTTTCAGTGGGGCGGGACACATTATTTATATAAACAAATAATAATATCTACAGGGTATTCATATGCAAAAGAGTGAAGGTCACCCTTCACCTACACTGTAAATAAGAACCAACTCAACACTGACCAAAAAGGCCTAAATTCAAGTTGTATAATGACATGACTCTTAGAGGAAACAGCAGTAAACCTTAAGGTTCTCTATGGCCTTAGGTGTGACTCACAGAGCACAGGTGACAAATGGAAGCAGTCTGTGCAGATTAGAACCTCTCTACTGAAAAACAGTGAAGACACCTGCAGAACTGGAAAATACCTAGCAAAGCTTATGTCAGCAAGGGCTGTGCAGAGTCACACTGCCACGGGCCACACCCTTCGGGCCATTTACTCTCACTAGTCCCGGCCCCTCCCCTCTTTGTTCTAGTTTCCCATTTATCGTCCTGCCCTGCTAAGGCCTCCCCTCTTCAGCACCAGGAAGACCAAAGCCACAAAGGTCAACTTCCTCCTTTAAATCCCTCCCAGCCCAGAAAGCGCAGGTGCCAGCCTCTTGAGGAGTCTGTGAAGGCTGAACTTTTTCAGCAGAGTTGCTTTTGACCACCTCACCATTCACCCTGAAAAAAGAAAAAAAAAGGAACAGGCCTACCAAGTGCATGCAGCAAGACAGTTCATTCAATTAAATGAACAGAGAAATGAAAGGTCAGCTAATCCAGAAGGGCAGCGCATGAGCCAAGCCTTGCCAGGGGCTGACCTGAATGCTCCACCTGCGCTGTTGTCTTGGCAAAGGAGCAGAGCAAAAACTGAGAGGGCCTGCCTGCCAGAAGGACTAGGAAAGCCAGCTTCTGGCCACCTTCAAATCCAAAGCCAGGATGGTAGTGCTTCAATACTGCATTCTACCCAGCTACATGGGTAAAACCACTGAAATCACCTCAGAGACCACAAGGACAGCAATGCCTGGTGAGTCAATAATCAATCCATACTCTCATTCTTAATGCTCTCTTTTCCATCTTTTGACTATTCACATGCTTCAGGCACACATGCGGCCATGCTAGTGTATGCCTCCCTAGACTACTCTTGTAGGTATCACTTTCAGTTTCTTCTGAGTGTATGTTTCATTACAGTCACAGAAAATGCATTGGTAGCCTGGCCTTCCCTTGTCAGAGGACACAGTGGCACTGGACATCACTGCTCTGGATCCTGCCTCCCCCTGGCATCCTAAGGGATGCTGCATTGCTACTTACTCATTACAAACCCCTTGCTGGTCTGAACACCCCTCACACCATCTCCCTTTGCTCTTGTAGCACCAATTAGCTTTGTCAAATATCAGCTCCTGCTCGCTCCCCTCAGTGCCTCTGGAAGGTATAGGCACATACTTGCAACACCTGTAACATGACCAAGTCTAGCACTGAGCAGACAGATGGTCAAGCACCATGTCAGTGATCTCTAAACACTCACCTAATGAAAGACATCACACTTTATGTGGGCACAGGCAGGAAGTCAAGACTCAGGTCTGCTGTCCTTTCATTCCATCTGCAGTGAACTCGGCTACCTAGTTTCTGTCTGAAGTTCAGACTCATTTGCTACAGCATGCAGAGTACGGGAGTGGGGAAGGGGAAGGAGATGGGCAGGAACACCAGTCATGATGTTTCCACAGCCGTGCCAACTTCTCTTCACGGCACATATCAAGAAATGTTTGTGTCTATGACCATTTCTCCTTCAACAAATTCAAACTTGTAAGCTAAGATAGAGCTTTCAGAAGCAGATGTCTCTATTCTACAATACCTTGCACTACTTAGCCACCAATACAAGGAAGAGTTACCACAGTGCCAGACTCTCAGAATGACATTAAGCATTTTTACCGGGAATAACGTCACGTTTACACTGAACTACTCTTGCCAACTGTGCTTTAACAATCCAGCTAGATAGTGGATCTCTCAGGATAGCTGAGATCCTTAACTCAAGGGGAGGCAGGTCACCATGAGCACCGGCTCCATGAAGACAGACTGCAGCCAAGTACTGGCTACAGCTACACAACCCAAAGCCTTGGTGAGTTAATTTCATCCATAACCACAGTCCCTTGGAAAAGCCTTACCTTCATGCCCCAGGATCTGCATCTTGTGTTTTTCTAGATGACACCATCAGATTGACTAGCCTGTTTCGGTATCCTGCACTCTACATCACTGTAAACACATCAGACAGAGCTCTGTAGAGATCTCTGTGATAAAGGAACCTGCAAGAGCAGCTTCCCATGCTCATGCAGAGTATGTGAGCCCAGAACTATGAGTCAGAAAGCCCAAGGCCTCTGTCACCCACAGCTCCAAGACCTCAGGCAAGTTGGCAAACTCTCTGCTCTGCTCTGAATTCCACAACTGTAAAAATGGGGCTAATAGCACCTGTTTACTACCTCACAGGAAAGAGGGCGACTGCTAATGAACACTTGCAAGGAGCTTTGAAGATGAAAAAGGTTCCTGGGTGCTAATGATGGCAGTGAGGGTCACTCTACTCTTACTGGGAGACACAGACAGCACATTGGCTGCTCCCAGGAAGCGGCTCTTCTAGACCTTTTGCTTAAACAATATGAAGAACCCTGGAGGAAATAAAAGATGGTGATGCTTGGCACACCAGGTAGTAGGAAGAAGCCCGGCGCTGATGGGTAAATATTTACCCAGGCAGCCTGACTAGTTACTATGGATGCCACAGTCAAGACTATTAACTTGGCTGATAAGTCTCTGCTTCCTGCCAAATAATTTTTTACTGAACGTGCTTTTTAAAGCCCCCCTTTAACATTTAAATGTGAAGTGCAAATGTCAGAAATTACTTTGCTGCTCCAAGTTCAGCCCATCACCCTCATTCTTCTCTTTGTAAAAAGTAAAAAGGTGAAAAGTCAAAGCCCGTGCCCACATGCTGCACTAAATGAAGCAGTAAGGCTGACGGGGTTCCTTTTTAGCTGATGTTCCGACTTACTAAAACCCATGTGCACACACACATACCCCATCAGTTGTTTTTCCAACCTAGTAAGGCAGCACAGTCCATGTTCATTTAGTTGAATAATGATAAATCCAGCTCACACAAAAATGAAATACAAAACTTCATAATTAATATTTTGAAGCTCACACTTAAATATATATAAAACTTAAAAGTGAAAATAAAAAGCAGAATTCCTACTAGTACCACGCTATATAAGTAAGTCACACTCTGCCCCAGAAGTTTACCTGCCTAAGGAAACCTCAGTTTCAATATGTGATGGTCTCAGATGCACCCAGAAAATAAGTCAGAAAAATTAAAGTTGGAGTTGAGCGAGCCCTCAGGAGGCTGAGGCTAGCTAGCTAGTCTCAAATTCGAGGCTAACCTCAGAGAATGGATTTTTTTTCTTTTTCTTTTTTTTTCTTTTCTTTTTTTTTTTTTTACTTAAAGTAAGGAGGAAAGGCAACCTAAGGGGAAAAAAAAATAGCTGGGCTGGGCTGGGCGGTGGTGGCCACTCAGGAGGCAGGTGGTTCTCTGTGAGTCCAAGGTCAGACTGGTCTACACAGAGCAAGTTCCAGGACTGGCTCCGTAGCTACTGAGAAACCCTGTCGAACAAAAAACAACCAACCAAACAAAAATATAAATTTAACTTTTTGTTTTTTTGCTTTTTTGTTTTTCCTGCAGCACTAGGGACTGAACCCAAGACCTCATATATGTTAGGCAAGCAAGCACCCCAACATTGAGTTCTATATCCTCAGCCCCAATTTTGCCTATACATTTTATTGTTTCTGAGTTATAAAAATGCTGTGTGTGTGCATGCGTGGTGCATAGACTTTGTGTGTAGTGAGGAGGAAGACAGGAGGGCAGTGGGTGTCTTATCTTACTCCATCACTCTCTAGCTTCCTCCTTTTAGACAGGGTCTCTCACTGGCCCAGAGAGCTGGATCTGAACTTAAATTCTTGTGCTGCTGAGTTCTAAGTGCTCTTACCTACCCAGCCATCTCTCTAGCTTCCCAAACTCTTCTTTTAGAACAGTGCCATTTGTGACTGTACTGTGAAGGAAGGCTGAGCCAGATGTAGTGGTACATGATTATAATCCTAGCACTCTAGAGGCTGAAGCTGAAGGGTGATGCACTTGAGGGCTGCTGGAACTAAATAAGGAGGGGCCCTCTCAAGAATACCCCCAAACAAACAAAAATGTATCTGAATGTATCAGACTCTGCAGAAAGCCTACTCTTGGGATGGCTACTGGCACTGTCTCCTGGCAGGCACCTCTAGCAGGACAAAGGAGAACTCTGTGCGGTCTCACCGTGTTTCTCATCTTCAAGGATGTTACTCTGCAATTTTAAAATTCCTTTCTTTCAGTGCCTATGAAAATAAGGAATCTGATGGAATGCAAACAGAACATGCTTGCAGGTTCAGGAAGGTACCGAGACTTAACCCAGACCCTGTAAATGAGTTGGTCCTTCATCCTAGATCTGACAGCTGATTCCTGGACCTCATCTGACAACCCAGGAAGGGTGGAGTCTGGTGGGCAGGGTCACTTAGTGAGTGTGGCCTAACATTTTAAAATTAAAGTAAAATGTCCTTTAAAAGATCAGAGATGGTCTCTTAGTAATATATTTTATATATAATGCAACTATATATATAAATATAAATGTTACTATATATAAAATACATTACTATTCTATTATATAAATAGTAACATATATATATATATATATATATAATAGTAAAATGCGCTTCGGCTCAGGTCTGAAGAATGAAGAAATAGAAGCTCACATCTCCAGTCTGTGATGACGAAGGGGTTGTTCTGCCCCATCTCTCCTGACAACTGTGAAATGACTGCAGAGCATAAGTGTGGGCTGTCCACAGGCAGGTGGCAGATGCCACTATACTTGCCTCCTCCTTCCAAAGGCTTACCTAGTGCAAAAGTTTTAAACCAAATTTACAGAAAGGCATGGGAGACCAAACCAAGAGTTTATGCTCTGTAAGCATCAACAGTACAAGATGGGATTATAAAACGTGACAACAGCTCACAGCACTGCCTAACTGTTAAAAACTTGCAAAGTTTTGGTTCCTAGAATTCCTTTTATCTTACTTTTCCCCCTTCATAACTGAAGAAATAAAAATGACTAGAAACTTTCTGTGAATGAACACATTTATATTACTTGTGTGGCTAAGTAAACATATACACAGAAAAAGGTCTGTAAGTGCACACAGCAAATTGCAGATGGCAGGCACTTTGCAATGTAGGTGTAGACTATGGAGAAGGTAAGGGTGAGTTAGATCAGGGAGAATTCTGGTTTTAGTTCTAAGAAAGATGCAAAGGTGGCTGTGTTCATATATGGATTGAATGAAAAGGATTTCAAAAACAGATTTCTTAAAAGACAAAAGGAAACTAAGGTGTGTGGGAGTCAGTGAGCCCTGAACACTCACCCTCCATGGCCAGAGAGCCCTTTCCACAGTTACAGGGTTAGATGCTTAGTTCACTGCTGTGTTGCTTGAGTGGGAACACAGACACTGGAAAACACTCCCAGTCCAGGCTAGAGATTCCCTGGAGTTAGGCTTTCTGATTTGTGTGGTGTCAGGACCCACTTCCCTACTTATGGTGTCAGCTTCTAGATGAAGACCCAGAAGAGCTTTGATTAGGTGCATTACTACATCCAGAAGCACAGGCCACATAGGGGAATTTTTAAAATGTCACCCTCTTCTTAAGTTATTAATAGGTCTATTTTATGTCAGGCCACACCTTTACTAAAATAAATTATTTTTTAAAATTAGGGGAAATGACACTATTCTATATTTTTGTATAGGTCTTTGACAGCAGACTTAACAGAAGGCAGGTAGATTTGCATGGCTGCTTCTGTATTCAACTTCCTGTGGTAAGTTGTTTTGGTTGAGGGGTATGGGAAACTCTCCCTCCCTCCCTCTCTCTCAGGCCAACAGGAACATACTTAGTTGGAAAAGGGGGGGCTGCTTCAATAGCTTGAGCATTTTTAATGGACTTTGATCCTACACCAAAATTCAAGAAGAGCTGCTGCTGTATTTTACTTTTGTTGTTGATTTTTTTGAAACTGCCTTCCTCTGTAGCCAAAGCAAGCCTAAAGCTCACAGTGATCCTCCTGCCTCAGTCTCCCATGTGCTGGGCTTACATAAGTATGACCCACTATAACTGGCTAACAAATGCTCCTTTCTTAAATACCGGCTGCAGTGTGGACTCTGAGGCCAAACTGATGAGTTGTTTGGTTACATGAAACTCCACTGTGTGCAGTACATAGTCAATGGCTTCGTTGCCAGCATATGTCTTGTGATGTTGTCATTTGTTGGTCCCTAGGAGCACACTGGTGCACTGAGTTACACTGACCCACTGTCAGTGAACAATGCCACCAACCCCAGCAGGACAGTCTTCACTGGGGAGCTGTCATACTTACAATGGCAGATACAAATTTTTCAAAATCCATACTTGGTTTAAAAGCTGGAATTTTACCAGAAGCAAAAAAAAGTGTCATGATTGTTTGCTTTAAACTGATAAGCTCAGTTCTCAGATATCTGAGAAAATGTGCCAAATGTTTGTGTCATAAACACAGTGCAACTTTTGTTATTTCAAGTAAAAAACGGTGGATCCAGGAATGTGGCCTAGAGCATTAAGCTTGCAACTCACTTCATCAAGATGGGGTGTTTCCTCAGGGCGGCCAAGGAACTCCAGCATGCCTTTGTGTGAACTTTGCATTTCATCACATAGACTTGAGAAAGTACACGTCAAGAGTGGGGTTTTCTAAAACTAATAGTTTCATCTTCATCAAGGATGCTCTTAGATTAGACAGGCATGTGTATGACAATGTGCATGGTGACTACTGGCTGAACACTGCTATCTTGTTCTATGAAAGTAACTGTTTACCCAACATTGCTTCGCCACCAGGGCAATGTCCACACATTGATTTTCCTGTGAAGACAGCATTTTGACTATCTGCAAGGGGCACTTGCAGACCCCTTGAAGGTAGTTCTCCAACTCTGGGGTCCCTGAAGTGTGTAGTTTTCTGTAGACTGCAGGCTGTCACAGCTACTGGGTTCCGAGTATGTGGCTCTCAAGTGTGTTTGGCTTACACCTTCTCCCACCTCTTCTCTGAGGCCTCCCAAGACTGAAGGGCCAGCAACTTCAGTGTTATGACTGTTCCCTTGAATGGTACATTATTGTTCTCAGGATTTTATAAATTAAAATACTACAATTTAGAAATAGTGTTTCTGAGTAACGTAGCCAGCAGACAAAAAAATATCATATGATAAAAGCAATCAAATGTTAACATACCTGGTTTCTCGAGAAAGGATTTCTCTGTGTAGCTTTAGAACCTATTCTGGAACTCACTTTTGTAGACCAGGCTGGCCTTGAATTCACAGAGATCTGCTTGCCTCTGCTGGGATTAAAGGTGTGTGCCACCACTGCCTGGCAACATCAAATTCTACTAAATATCAAAATACTAAAAATTAAAACAGTAAGACTTAGGCTTACAACTGAGATCTCACTTAGTTCAAATACTACCTAATTTAACAGGCAAAAGATGAAAATAATCTGGAGGGAAAACAGCATATAAACTTCCTAATTACCCAAACCAGCATTAGCTAGGTCCAGCGGCACAGGCCCGAAGTCCCAGACACGTGGGAGGCTGAAAAAGGAGGGTTTAAGCCCAGGAGTTTGAGACTAGCCTGGACAACAACCCCATCTCAAGTAAAGGAAAAACAACAACAACATCAATATAAAAAAGGAATCCATCTCTAGAGACTCCCGGAAGCCACAGCTAAAACAGACAGCAACATTTACATTCAAAACCCAAATGGGAGATGGCACTATCTGGGGTGGTCACAATCAGCATCATTAACTTCTAAACCAACTGTTAATGCTAACGCTCTACTTCAAAACAGTTAAAAAGGTAAGTGTGAATTCTTAGTTTGGGTTTGACAGTACAGAACTAAGGAGGCTGGATCAGGGATTAACGTGTACTTGACACAGGCCATGGAGGTGGCACCTGGGATCACGCAGCAGATAATTTTATACACATGCACAGGGTACTGAAGATGCTGCTTTAGGGTGCACACGGCAAGAGATGAAAAGGCTTGAGAAGTGAGAGGCAGACCTCAACTGAGCTTCAAGAAGAGCAAACATACAGGTGCTCCAGCTGTAAATGTGGTTAACTGCTGGGTTCCAGAAAGGAACGCAGGTGTCCCACAAAAGGGGTAACCATGGCCACCACTGACACGTGGACAGTCTTACAACAGTCCAGGCACTAGTTAGGGCAATTGAGATACATTTATGTGTTTATCCCTCACAGACAGTGGAGAGGTGAATCAGATTATTATTCCTATTTCGAGGCACAGAAGGGGTCGCATGTGTCTAGTATAACCAGTGTTTTGGTGGCCCCACCCTCACCTTTATCCTTACCCTGAAGCTCAAAGGGAACCTTGGCCAATAAGAATGCTGTCAGTATCAAACCAAGTATATACCCCAAATACCACACAGGGAGCAGTGCAGCCACTGTTGAGTCAGCAACCAGGGAGTAAAACAACTAACAGACCAGACAGCTGCTGGCCACTTTGGGAGCGATTTCTTCATACATGGCCTAAAGCACAGCTTTTCTTTTCTTTTTTCTTTTCTTTTTTTTAAGATTTTTATTTATTGTGTGTACAGTATTCTGCCTACATGCATGCAGGCCAGAAGAGGGCACCATGTGGTTGCTGGGAATTGAACTCAGGACCTTTAGATGAGCAGGCGGTGCTCTTAACCACTGAGCCATCTCTCCAGCCCAAGCACAGCTTTTCTAAGGTACTTCTTTCAAACATTATAAAAAAACCTTAAAGCCTACATAGAGTGTTTTTGTCCCTAGACCCCACAATGTTTGTAGCAGCATGCCACCTGAGACTTATTATCCCCTTGACTCTCTGGGTAAGCTGCAGAGATCCTGACAGGGGAGTCTGCACTCCACGCACGGCAGTAAGTTACAACATCCTACCTTTATTATACTCAGAGGACCAGCCCACAGCATCAGGGTTCTCCAACTGCCCCAAACCACAGCTACAGGCCTCACCTACAGGCATCTGTCACAATATAGCCCCAGGCTGGCCTTGAACTCAATAAGCATCCTACACTAGTCTTGAATTTTTGATCTTTTAATATCAGTATGCCCACCGCCAGAATGACAAGTGAACACCACTCCACAGCTTGGTTTTGTAGTTATCTTAGTAACATTTTAAATACATTCCGGGCATGTGTATATGTATGTCAGAGGTCAGAGGGCAATTTTCAGGACTCAGTTCTCTCCTTCCACCATGTAGGTCCCTGAAATGGAACTCAGATCATCAGGCTTAGAGTCCTTCCTGCTGAGCCACCAGGCCCTCGGTTTGTATTTTTCCAAACAGAAAACTGATCTAGATTTACTCGCTGCATTTAACCATTACACTTTAGCCTGCATTCTTAAACCAGGATTTTTTGGCTTATGAATAATTCAAGGCCCTAAAATAAAACCAGGCCTTTATGTGCTCGTAGAGTGTTGTGTCCTTGCTTGCTTTGGGCAGTGTCTTTTAAAGATTAAAAAGGCTTTAAAATTTTTTAAAAATTACATTAAAAATTCTTAGTGTGTATGTACGTGTGTGTGTGTGTGTGTGTGTGTATGTGTACACGTGCGGGATGTTCCCCTCACCTTACAATTCTGTGACAGGAGCTGTGCTGAGCTCTAACTGCCTTAGACTCACTGTATTTCTGTGGTCCTGCAGAAGGTATTCCCTTCTCTCCAGGAAAAAAAAATGGAAATCATGATGTCTTCCAGTGGAAGGATTCGAAAGGAAAACTGGGACAGATGGATGTGGCCTTGGTTGTGGCACTAACAAGCACAGTCAATGCAACTTCTGCCTCTGAAGCAGTAGCCACAGACCAGGCCTCCAGTTTGGGTGACACTGAGGATGAGAAACAGCAGGGGACCTGAGTGAGCAGTGTTCCCTGTCGCACAGTACTGTAGGGCAAACACATAGTAAAGCCTATGTGGGGTGAAGAAGCAGAAGCTGGTGCACTCCAGCTGTGCCTCTGAATTGCCACTGGTTCTCTTCCTAGGGTGAGACACCTCACCCCTCTCTCCCAGGACACTTACCCAGGTTCTCTGGAGCCATGGCTGTCCTTAAGCTCACTATGTTGCCCTGGGCTTCTGATATCCCTGTTTCCACCTCAAGAGTGCTGTTCACCATACTCCACTTCATGAGGTGCTGGGGACTGAACCCTGGCCTTCACGGACAGACGACAGGCAGCCACTCTACCAAGTGAGCAACACTTCCAGTTTCTTCTCTCACACGTCTACGTGACTAACATATCTCAGTGAAGGAATTCAGGAATCCCACAGTAGGCCTTCTCTCCAAAGGCAGAAGCAATCTCTGCAAAGGTGTGCAGCCTTCACAGACACCCTCCCCCAGGAGGTCACCCTCCACACCAATAGTGACACAGCAGACAACTTGACACGCAGCACAGGGAGGGTGCACAGGTGCACTCTGCACCCTGCCCAGAGCAGAGCCACTCCAAGGGTGGGTGAAAGACAGCAACCCAAAGACTGTTCAGAGAAGGAATCCTTACTCTTTCAAGAGTCTCATTTGGGCAGTTTCCCTGCCTTGTTTTAAGACTGTAGGTAACTCAGCTAGGTGTGGTGACGCACGTCTTTAATCCTAGCACTTGGAAGACAGAGGCAGGTGGATCTCTGTGAGTTCAAGACCAGCCTGGTCTACCAAGAGAATTCCAAGAGAGCTAAGGTTACACAGAAAAACCCTGTCATGGAAACAGCCCCCCCGCCAAAAAAAAGTGTGTAACAGTGGACCCCATTCTCAGCCTCACCAGCACTTGCTCACATGACGCATGCCTTGAGCGTGTCCTGAATTAGTCGCCTCCCCAGGTTGCACAGTGGCCCTCACTCAGCACATCAGCACATTGTCGTGTTAGGAAATGGAGGGTGAGGGCCGACTTCTTCACCTGCTTCCTGCAGGGTTTCTTCCTCAGTTCTTAGAGACAAAGTAAACATCAACCAACCCATGACCCAGCAAGACCTTGTGAGAGAGCAGCATTCCCAGGAGAAAGAGCTGCATGCTCTCCAGCCTCCAACAGGCCCCCACCGCCACCCAGGACGTTCACTGGAGACAAATCAGCACAAGGTGACAGGTGTGAGGCAGCAAGGTTTCTAGTCTGTCTGCCCCACTTCCTTCTCTGGCCACTGACATCTTCCTGGCTGAGCTGTCCCTGCCTGGAACCTGGTCCTGAGGTGGGTGAGCTGAGCTCCTGGGCCAGCCATGGAGGGCAGGGGAGGCAAGGCTGGAGACTTCAGGAATCATGTCCTACTAGTCTTCACAGGCAACTCAGACACGCTACAGCAGTCTACAACAGACCAGCAGCTTGGGATCCATGAGCAAATCCAGCCTGCTATCTGCTTGTGTAAATATAGATTTGTTGGACAACAGACAACTTTCTTCTGTGGCTGTTTTTGCTCAGGGTCAAAAATATTTACAGTCTGGACTTTACTTGAGAAAGTGCCAATTCCAGACTAGACCTTTGCTGTTCAATTCAGCAACCCCTGGCTGACACTTATCTAAAAGAATTTGATTTATCAGCTGTACATTTTAAGTGCTTGATGGTCACATGTGGCCACAGGCTAGTATAGTGGATGTCAATAGAGTGCATTCCCATCACAACAGGCTATTCTCCTGGACAGTGCTGCAAGCGCAGAATCTAAGTCATCAAGCTAAATTTACAGCCATGTCCTTTTCCCTTAGAGGAAGCTAGGGCTGTGCCAGGTTAAACTACATCCCTTTCACACTTGAATTTTTCAGGAATGGCAAATCTGACACATTAACCACTACCAGTATCAGCAGCTGCCAAACTACCTGAGACTGCAATCGGGTAAGCAGCAGTGTTCCTTGTTTACTTGACTGCCCCCATGCCAGTGCATCTGCATGTTCCAAGTTAGGATCAGCCTGGTACATGGCATTGACAATCACGAGGCATGTAAAATGAATAAGAAATGAACACTGGGTGTACAATTGTCATGCAAAAAAGGGCCATTGAATTGAACAGATAACAAGAGCACTGCAGAGCAAACTGTAACCCCTTTGCAAGATAGTCTATCACAGCTACCACTGCTTTGTGAAAGTACTTTTGAAGACTGCAAACAAAACAGCTTCCCGGACTTGGACTCTAGTTCTACCATCTAAGGGCTATGCGATCTTTGGTAAGTTGTATCCCCTTTCGGGTGAAAGACTCCTCTATCTCAAAGGGCCTGTCCTTCCTTCCCATTACCTCAAGTCCCTGTGCTCCCCACAGCTCCCTGCCCAGGAGGCCTTTCTTTCTGTCCTTTCTCCATCCCTCCGGCAGGGCTCCTGGGGAAGGGGTGCATATTAGTAATTTTAAATGATCTTTAGCACTAGGCTCATAGTAGTGCTTACAGCAAGTTTAAGACAAAAGTTAAGGTGTTTGCTTTAAGAAGTTTTTTTAATGAGGAAATCAAGCGTTCTTTGAGATTTAAAATTAGAAGCTAGCCCACCTGTTTGCATTACAAGCAAGTTTTAGATTGCTACAGGTTACCCTTTCTTAAACCTTCAAGTCCCCCAGGTGCTTCACTACTTTCCTCAACAATTAGATATTAAACTAAGAGGGGACAACTCCAAGATAGGCACAGTAAAGTTTGGAACTAACAACAGGGCCCTCACAAATTAAAGATTCTATTTATAAAATATAAAACCAAATGATGCTATTTTAGAACAAATTCATAATCCAAAGCAGAACTAGAGTATCAGTGTCTAATAAAAACCAGAAGCCTCACCAACCAAATTTGTTGGGGTTGGAGAGATGGTTCAGTTTTCCTAGCACCTGTATGGTGGTTCATAACCATCCATAACTCCAGTTCTAGAGAATCTGACCGCTGTGGGTACCAGGCATGCATGGTGCACATACACTGATGCAGGCAAAACACACATACATTAAAAAAAACCCTGTTACCTTAAATGTATTAATATTGGCCTTTTACACATAACCAATTGCGTTACTGCTAACTAGCCAATGGTTCAAAATCAAAATAAAAAATAGCCGCCTGAGTCCTGCAGCTAAGGCACCTTCTGTTCTCTGTAGTCACCCTCAGCTTCTTCCTGGCGGTCTTACATTTAGTCAATGTGGAAGCCAATTGCTACAGCATCTCAAGGTAGGGGGAGGGTGGAGAAAAAGCTACATATTTGCTTCCCACAGTCTGGGCATTCCTGTGACCTATATACACACCGAAAACTTGTTGCCCTTTTAAATCTTAAGGAAGCCTTTGTAAATGCAAAACATTTCCTAAGGCTGCACTAAAGCTAACAGCTAACATTTAAAATCAGAAGACCAGCAGATCTTAGGATTTCAAGCACAAGCATATTTCCCTTTGGGCTGTAGGACTAGAGTGCACATCCTCCAAAAGGAAGCTCTCTTCTAATCAATTCTGTACATTCTGCCCGAAGTTCATCCTTAATTCAAAACCCTTACAGTATTAAACAACACCGACACCAAGGTAACACAAACTCTGCGAGAGGACAACTTGGCCAGGCTGGCCGCCGGCCCGCCTCTCCTTCCTTCCCCAGGCAGTGACTTCACATCCTTTGACATCAGCACAGCCTCGAAAGGGGGGGATGGGAGAGCAGGCAGAAAGCAGAAAAACCAGCTTTGAACTCTGCGTGCAAGGCCTCCTGAGCCACAGGCCCCGTAAGTAATGTGTAGAATGCCCACCAATCGGTGGGGACACCCCGGTCTGCTCAGGGGCAGTCCCATCAATGTGGAGGGGGTACTGCTGTATAGACTTCCTGCTTTTCCTATCCAAAGCACAATAGCCATTTATTAACTACCCACGGAAGGTTCCGGTCAGTAGAACACACAATAACTCACCTCGAATGTGGAGAAGGGCCACGGGCTGGAAAGGCCCGTTGGAGCTGGCCGCATCCACCACCATCCCGCTGCCTGCCTTATTACATGTCAACATCTAGGCTCCAGCGGGAAGGGCGCTGTACTCCTTAAGGCAAGAAACCAGCCTCCATTTTAGTTTAAAAAAAAAAAGAAGACAAACTGAAGCTCTCTGCAGCTGGAGGGAACTGGCTGCTTCGTGATGTCAGTGGGCATGGAGCTCGCTGATTGGCCAGAAACTGCAACTTAAAATGACACTGGAAAAAAAAAAAGCCTGCAAACGGAAAGAGCCATTCTGTTGGCTGTCAGTGCGTGTGCACGAAAAGCCTGGGCATTTTCCGGCTTTCTACAGTCTTCATTTTTCACTAACTTTTAGGCAAGCTCTCAGGAATGGCACCAGAGGCCACAACCCCAGTCAAACAGTGAGAGGAAGCAGAAAAAGGAAGCATATTCATGCATGTTCTCCATGACTCTACTGTTTCCCAAACTGGTTCCCCAAATTAAGTGGCACCTTATACCCACCTGTATTGTACCCTCTACCTCCCAGCTCTTATTTCATTCCTTTAGTAGGCTTTTTTTTTTTTAAAATGCTAGGGGTTGAACCTAGGACCTAGTGCTCTCTAGACAAACCAGCTACTATGTTCTACCCCCCCCCCTCCGCCAGAAGACTCACTTTAGGAGCATTTTGTGTCCTGGCAACCCAGTTTTTAAAAAAGTAATGGCTATGTGAATATTACAAAACTCCAATGCGTTAGTGTTCTGCCTCCTCCTTACTACCAATAGAGCAAATGAGGGCTTTATAATCAGGACAAAAATTTTCTTCCTGAGATATTTACACTCCCAATCTCAAATGAGTTAAAAAATCTATTAGTACTGCTTAATCAATAGCCAAGAAGTACTACTATGAGACTTTTTGAAGGGCACAGAATGGGGGAAAAGGACATAAGTTAAAATGCTATATCCGGTTTGGTTTATTTATCATGTGTGTGTGTGTGTGTGTGTGTGTGTGTGTGTGTGTGTGTATCTCCACAGCTCAGGACGAACTGCAGGGAAACAGTTCTCTCTTCCCAAAATATGGGTCCCAGAGAGCAAACCTGGGTCTCCAGACTTGGTGGCAAGTACATTTACCTACTGAGCCATCTGGCCACCTCTATTTTTGTGCTTTAAAAATGTTAATATGTTAGATTCTTTAAGTTTTGCTTTCTTTACATTCAAAATTAAGTTTTTTCATTTATTTCTGTTATGCTACTATTCATATCATTTTTTATATATAAAAAAAGTTAATGTAAAAATCTACTCTCAGGAGAAAGACTACTTCCAAACCGGAGCACTGTCGGCTGTTGGTGAGATGATTTCCCTACAAAAAGGATGTTACTGCTAGGTCCAAAGGGAAGCAAATATGAAAATAGAAGGGATCTCTGGCAGAACTAAAAGATGCTTCACCTCATAGAAAAAGAAACATTTCTGTAAGTATGCTGTGCCATTTTATAACCTGCTCAATTCAAGAACAAGATAAATAGAGCCCTTTAAACTCCTAAACACACCTGACACGCTGGTCAGTTACTTCTATGGGTCTAGCCTGATAATTGTAGTGAATGAATGGATAACCCATTCAGAGTGATTATTGGACCCTCCCTCTCCCAATGAGAACATAGATTTTACGTTTTCAGTAACTGTTACGGTAATTCAACAGGAAAAAAAAACCTAAGCCTATTCGTATCCCTATCCTCTTTCCCTCAGAGCCAAAGGGGCTGCGGGATTCTACAGCTTGGCAGAGGGGAGGATCTTGCAGGGCTACATGGATCTGCAGCTTCAGGCACGCCAGGCTAGCGAGCTGCCATGAGATACACCTCAGTCCTAGCAATCCTGGAACATGGAAGCCACCCAATGGTGTTCTCTGCACATGCACATACAGGCTACACAAGAGATTCTGCCTGCTCACTTGTCCCCAGTAGTTTCTCAACTGAACCCACTTTGTCTCTCAAGAGAGTTTATCCCCCTTCCCCAGTCAGGTGGTGCTGAGGACAAAGCACACCTCCCTCACCATCACCTTCTCATTCAAGGAGTGATGACAGGTGAATTCAGATACCAAGAGCAATGGGGTCCACAAGCCAATACTTCTTGTACTCTGCCTGTCAATAATTTACTATTTCATGGGGGTGAGATGGGGGATGTGCAAGCCCTATGGCTGTGCTGACGAACTGAAATAAAGAAATACAGTGGGGAAGATGCCTAGAAGCTTTATATAACATAGTCAGGTTCAAAGGCAAAGAAAGTGAAGACACTTTTTGATGTATTTTTCCTAATGATCTTAGACCAAAGGATTTCAAACTTTATTAGTGATTTCTCCCATACTCTTTGAAACCGTATGCATATAAAGTAGTTCTTTAAAGAACTCTAAGACTGGAAATCACTGATAAAACATACTGCAGACGGGATGATGGGGCACACCGTACTCCTGGCACTCAGCTGGAGCAGGAGTTTATGACAGACTAGACTATACAGTGGTACTCTATTTAAAAATAAAATAGAGGGGGCTGGAGAGGAAGCTCAGAGGTTAAGAGCATTGGCTGCTCTTCCAGAGGTTCTGAGTTCAATTCCTAGCAACTATATGGTGGCTCACAACCATCTGTAATGAGATCTGGTGCCCTCTTCTGGCATGTAGGTGTACAGGCAGGAGAAATAGTGTATACATAATAAATAGTGTATACATAATAAATAAATAATGATAAATAAAAAGAAAGAAGATAAATGATAAAATCATTTTAAAGTTTACCTGGAAAAAATAAAATACAAGAATGAGGACAATTCTGAAGAGAGAGGCTGGTGCTACCAACTATAAAGTCAATAGATTTTAACAGTGTGACCAGGCACCTGATTGTAACAGTGTGACCAGGCACCTGATTATAAGAGTGTGACCAGGCACACGAGAGGAAGAACAGGGGGACACAAGCAGTGACCAACCAAACAGACACACTCAGGCAATGCACAGTAAACCATGTCAGTGGACTTGAGAAGGGTGACAGCTGCTAAATTATATGCAGGAAAAGTCAACTGAAATCTTTTCTCACACCGGAATAAATGTGGTATGAATTATATAAGCAAATCACAACTACTCCAACTCCCACAGCTTTCAGACGGGAAGAATCACTCTACAGCTAGAGAAGGATACTTACAAACACCTGACGGAGACTGCTCAAATCTGAAGCTAGTTATTTTGTATGTTTCAGAATACTTAATTTAAAACCGAAATAACCCCAAACTTCTAGAGATTACCCCCAAAAATATAAAGACAGATTAATAAAATGTATTAGAAAAACATTAAGCCTTTAGGATTTAAATGGTCTAGTTCATGTAAAAAGAATGGTCAGAAAGTATTTTTTATCTATTAGGTCAACAATATTTTGTTGTTGTTTTGTTTTGTTTTTTCGAAACAGGGTGTTTCTCTGTGTAACAGCCCTAGCTGTCCTGGAACTAGCTCCTGTGGGCTAGGCTGGCCTTGAACTCACAGAGATCTGCCTGCCTCTGCCTCCCAAGTGCTGGGATTAAAGGCGTGCACCACCACCACCTGACTCGACAATAATTTTTTTTACATTTATTTATTTTGTCTATATTTATTTAGTGCACACACGTCACAGCACCAATGTGGAGGACTCGACAATAATCTTTTTTTACATTTATTTATTTTGTCTATATTTATTTAGTGCACACATGTCACAGCACCAATGTGGAGGTCAGAGAAGCTTAGAGTCAGTTCTCTCTTCCCACTATGTGGGCCCCAGGGGACAGAAGCTGGGCTTGGCAGGGGTACCTCTGCTCAGTGCCCAACTCTAAGGTAAAAATGACAGTAACTGCATATGAGAAGCTCTGACAACAGAGCTATGAACTGTGCTCACTGTCTTAGAAAACAAAGTTCAATTCTGGTACCAAGAAGCTTTTCTTAGTAATTTTACTTTAAGAATCAATTCTAGAAATAAAATAACCATGAATGAAACAGTTCATTCAGAACATATTTAAAAGTCATGCTAAAATATGACACCATGAAATTTATTATCTCAACTGCTTAAAGATTACATTTGCCTGTGTGTGTGTGTGTGTGTGTGTGTGTCTGTGTGTGCCCACACACATCATGGCATGCATTAGAGGACCACTTGCAGGAACCAGATCTTTCCTTCTACCTGTGGGTCTTCCCAGGATAGAACTCAGATCATCAGTCTTGGCAGCAAATACCTGTAGAGCCCCATCTTAACCATTTTCACGTGTACAGTTCAGAGTTCTAGATTCTTTCGGATATGTATCCTGATGTGGAATTACAGTAAGACCACTCTAAAGTTTACAACGTGCCTCCATACTGTTTTTACAGTGCTGGTACTATTTGATGTACAATATACAATACACATTGTAAGCAATACTGTTTTTTTGTGTATGGTCTCAGTATAATTTTCACTTGCATCATTAATAATTAGTGAAGCTGAGCTTGTATCCATGGGTCTATGGGTCATTTGTGTATATTCTTCTGAGAAATGTCAACTTACATCTTTTATATATTTAAATAAAGTTGTTTTGTTGTTGCTCATGTGTAGGAGTTCTTCATATATGGTCTGGATATTAATCTGTTATCAGGTAGGTGGTTTGCAAATATTTTCCTCTATTCTACAGGTTGCCCATTCTGCTGATTGTGCGTCCCTGCATATACTGAGGTTTTCGATTTTGACATAGTCCAATTTACCTAGTTATTTATTACACATACTTTTTAACATTGTGTCCAAAAAATTCATTGCTAAATCGAAAATCATAACCCCCCACTCCCAATTCCTTCTAAGAGTTTTTATACTTTTGGTTCACAGATTTAGGATTTTGACCCATTTTGAGTTAACTTCTGTCTCTGTGTGAGCTAAGGATTCAACTTGTGTCTTTTGCCTGTGGACTTACAGTTTCCAGTATTCACCCCTTTGAAGTGGATTTACTCTTGGCTTTCCAATATAGTCTACTGGTCTTGGGGGTCATTATGGAAAACCACAATGTAACTTTGTTGTTTTAAAATCAAGATGTGGGCTGGAGAGATAGCGCAGCTGTTAAAAACACGGGCAGCTTTTCCAGAGGTCCTGAGTTCACTTCCCAGAAACCACATGGTGGCTCATAACCATCCAAAATGAGATATGGTGCCCTTTTCAAAATGGCCTGCAAGCATGCAGGCAGACAAAACACTGTACACATAATAAAGAAATAAAATAAAAATAAAATCAAGATGCATAAGTCCTCTAATCATTTTCTTCTTTTTCAAGATTTGGGATCTCTTGCTCTTCCCAATAGATTTTTAAGATGAATTTTTCTATTTTCCAAAAAAAATCATTCATATCTTGTTAGGCATTGCCTACATCTGTAGGTCACAAGGACAGCATTAACCTCTTAGCCACCCTAGTCTTCCAAGCCAAAAGCACAGGCTGCCCCTCACTCAGTGCTGCCTTCTATCTCTGTTTTGAGTGTTTTGGAGTTTTCAGTGGAGCAGTTTCTTAAATCTTTAATAAGCTTATTTCTGCCAGGTGGAAAGAGTTTCTTAACTCTTTGATAAGCTTATTCCAGCACTCCGGAGGGAGAGGCAGGCGGATCTCTGTGAGTTTGAGGCCAGCCTGGTCTACAAGATCAAGTTCCAGGATAGGCTCCAAAAGCTACAGAGAAACCCTGTCTCGAAAAACCTAAATAGCCAACCAACTAACCCTTTTTGGAGAAAGGGTTTTTCTGTATAACAGTCCTGGCTGCCCTGGAATTCACTTTGTAGACCAGCTTGTCCTAAAACTCACAGAGCTCTGCCTGCCTCTGCCTCCCAAGTGCTGGGATTAAAGGTGTGGGCTACCACCAGCCAGCAAGAAGTTTATTCTTTGAGACTATGACATTTTATTTATGATTCTAAAACACTGTAAACTACCTTAATGTCAAAGGGACTGTGATAGGTTGTTTAAGTTTACACTGCCATCAAAATATAAATGTATAAAAATTAGAAATGAGTGGAAAGGGCAATACAACAATTTCTCAGTGTCATGGAGGTCACTAATGGGTGACAGTTACACAGGACTGCTCTTTTAGACTAAGACTTCACTGTTTTTCAGCACTGCTAAAGCAGTCACATCAGCTGCTGCAAAGGGGCTGCAGAGAGGACACCTGGGAAGAGGGAACCTTCAATGGCCCAGGAGGCTTCTTGTCTGGGAATGGAGCAACACATGTCCCAACCTGTCACAGAGAGGCCAAAATTCATGACTCTGCTACCCCTGCTGAGTTCAAAGCCAAAGTGCAGAACCCTGGCAGGATGCCACTAAGCCCAGTCCCAACAAGGTCAAATGCAAGCAGTTGCAGCCATTGTTCCTCTCAGAACACATCTGTCCATCAACTGTAAACAGGGAAGACCCCTTGGCTAACACAGCAGAGCCACTTACAAGACTTACAGAGCCACTTAAGAGACTAAGCCTGGGGCAACCACTGGGCTTGACCAACCTGGGGGCATGGGTCTCTCTCCCAGGCTAGTGTCTGGAGGGTGCACTGCAAGAACATGTCAAATAGGCAATAGAGAGCCCCTGGCTACACTTGGTTTCATGTCTCTTCCTGGCAGTACAAAACGAAGAGGGGTGCACTTCTGAACAATACCAAGCACAACACTGCCCCGGCCATGAAGCAGACCCCTCTACTGCTGGCAGATGCAGAGGTGTGCGCCTTCCAGTCACTTCCATGTGTCTCCAGTGCTAGAGCCTTCTACACTGCTTCTCAACATTTGTCAGGCCTCCTAGGCTAGGGCTGCACTGTGAAGGGCTGGAACTAACGCCAAGACGGTGGCTATCAGCTCAGCACAGCAGGCCTCCTACAGGAAAAGTAGCCAGTGGAGCTGTATGTAGCTTTCTGTGTAGATTCTGGGTATAGAATCTTTGTACTACATGAAAGACCTGAAAAGGCCTTAGGTGCTGTAGGAAGTCTTACAGCTAGTGGTAATCCGCCCACTGGGGCGTGGCCTCTTATACTATATATGCTGATGCAGAGCATGCATCTGGCCTCTTTTCCCCACCTCTCATTCTGTTCTGTTCCAGTTCTCCGTTCCAGCAGAGGATTCTGATTTGTGACTGTACCCCTAAATAAATAACCATCTATTCCTCAATTCTGAGCTAGTGTGGGATTTCTTTTAAGTGACTTTTTAAGGCTATATTCCTTGGTTTTTCTGACAATGTTTTATTCTCTATTTTTAAAAAACAAAACAAAGTAATAAAAAAACCCTGCCTATAAATACATCCTACTGATTTTATTTTTTGGTAGTATTTCTGAACAAAACTTTCAAATCTTGATTTCTAAAGTTAGTCAAAGGTTTTCTTTTTCTTTCTCAACCACTCCAATCTGGCATTTTAACCTAGAAGTCTGTGGCACTGGAATGGCAGTGTGCTGGCATCAGGCAGGCCAGTGCCATTTTCTAAAACTCCTGGGAACTGTGTGAGGATGGCTACTGTGGGTCTTGTTGGGTGAGAAGCCGATAACCTAAGAACTCTGGCTTCACTTGTAGTTCAAAATAGACTTTCCTTAGACAGGTTAAAACTCTCTTAGCATGCAGCTCTGCCAAGGCTGCCAGCGAAGTGCCTAGCCAGCACCAAGGACAAAGGGACATGCTCTGATGGCCCTGTTGATTTGAGCAAGTCTCCAGTGACTGAAAAGGGCCAGGAGAGCTTATGTCCGGGGAGGGAAGTAAAGCTTGCCTACTCCAGCTCATACGTACAGATCTGGGCTTACTTTAAATTCCTTTTTTGAAAATAAAAAAAGATTTATTTATTCATGTATTTTACGTATACGAGTGTTCTGTCTTCATGCACACCAGAAAAATGAATCTAATCCCATTACAGACAATTGTGAGCCACCATGTGATTGCTGGGAATTGAACTCAGGACTTCTGGAAAAGCAGTTAAGTACTCTTAACCACTGAGCAATCTCCCCAGTCCTCACTTGAATGCCTCTCAGACCAGGGCAGGTGCCCACATCTTTCTTTGCTCTGAGAATACAGGAAACCACGGACTATATAGAAAGTATCCAAGCATCTCAGAATTCCCATATTAATTATTTTGTGTAGTCTGCCTCCACCCTTGCCAGCCCTATAGAAGGTCAGCTAAGCAACTGATCTCATTTTCAAGAAGGATCCCAAGGCAGAAGAAGGAGAAGGAAGCCATGAGACTGATGGTACCTGGGCATCCTGGGCATCCTGAGAGGTGACATCACACAGTCTCCCTGAATGCTAAAGGGATGGGGAAGGACAGGCCAGAGCTACAAGAGCTCTTCCCTACAGCAAATCCACCATGAGTTTCTTGGATCTGTACTGACAGGTCCCGCCCTCATGGACACTGGGGACAATGGCCAGCATATGGTGGGTAGCATGTTTGAAAACTTTCTTCCTCAGCTGTCCAGAGGGAAGTACCCAGAACATGCAATGCAACATCATTTAGCCTTAGAAAGGAGGAATGCTCTGGTGAGCCTTCAGGGCTCCTGCTAAGTGAAGTGAGCCAGATGGAGAACAGATACAGGAGGACTCTGCTTATATGAGACTCCTGCAGCCATCAAACTCCAGAGATGGAGCAGAGTGGAGACTGCCAAGACCTGCAGGAGGAATGGGGAATCTACTGCAGGGAAAGCTTCTGCAAGGATGATGAGAGTCTGGGAAGACAGTATGGATGGAGAGTTGGGAATGCACTGAATGCTGCTGACTGCACCTGTGGTGTGTGGGTCACATGATGAGCATGCTATGTACGCTCTGCCACGGTTTTAAGATGAAGGTAAGATCTGAGTTAGGGAAGCTCAGGAGACATTGGGCAGTAGAAATGGTGGGTCATGGTCTACCTCTGGGGGAGGCAGGCCGCTGTGGGAACCAGGTCTTTAGCTGGAAAGAGTGAACAGAAGGTAGATGTCATACACACACACACACACACACACAGAGCACACATGCATGTTTGATAAAGATCTGAATTTAAAGGGTTTAAAGAAATCTAGGTGAGTGGTGAAGAAGGCAAAACATGAAATGTGAGGTGGTGTGGGTAGTTAGAAACCTGGGATGTCACCTGGAAAGGCTGAGTAGCTCAAGGGAGAGATGTGGGGAGGAGGCGGTCTGCAGAATGCAGAGGGGCTGACGGCAGGCTCAACTGTCTGTCAAGCTGCTGGCTATTACTTATGGAATGGCCAGGAGTCACCTGTGGTCACCTCTCTGCTCACTGGTTCCTATGCTCTAACCCCACAGGTAGTTAAGAATTTGCTGTGTTCTGGCACCTGCCCACCAGGGCATATAGGTCATCAAGAGAAGACACGGCACCAAAGCGGTGAGAAAATAAAGAACTGGAGCATTAGAGAAGACTTGTGAGTGTAGGGTTCCCTGCAAGAGGCCAACCCCTGGAAACATAAGCAGAATACATTTCTAAGCAGTGAGAACATGCACTTCTACAGAAAAGCTTTCAACTATATTAGAATGAAGGTGGAGTATTGAGCTTTCACAAGGGAAGGCAACATTTACCTGCCATTCAACAGCCAGTCTGAGGAGTTGTGGAATGGAAGGGCTCTTTTCACAAAGATCCAATACTCAGTGACTCACCTGCAGCTCACTGAAGGTCCACATTAGCCTCCTCCTGGCTTTGTTTTCAATCTTGTTGACACTGTTTTGAGACAGGGTCTCACTACGACACTCACTGGCCTCCAACTCTGCCTGCCTCTCCCTCCTGACTTTTGGGACTAGAAGGTGTGTACCATCATACCTGGTTGACCTTTTGTTTTTAAAACACAGAAAACAGACTCAAGAAACAAGTCATGAATAACTTAATGCCCTCATAAGTCACTTAAAACAACAACAACAAACGTGTGTCTCGTTACATTTAGCACTTCTACCTTCCAGACCCAAAAATGCCAAATGAAGGGACTGACTCAGACTAATCTTTCAATGAGTAGGTCTGAAGACTGTAATCAACCTCTTAGATTAAAACGCAAAATACTCTTTCAGGCAGCAAATGACTGAAGCTTTTATATTATCCAGTAGTGAACAAGCACTATGGGACAGGCATCTCACACACACACACACACTAGAAGTTTTGTGGACAAAAATCTGTAATGGGTTTTTGGCCATCTTTTGACACACTACTTCTCTTTGAATTCAGCTTAAGGAATGAACATGGACAATGACAACACTTTATAAACAAGTTTATAGAAGAATTTGTTTGTGCTGCTCAAAAAGTTTAAGAACCTACAGAATGGAGTAATAGGTGACACTGAGAGCTGTGCCTTCCATTCCCACTAATGCTGGAACAAGGCAAGCATGGCCACATTCATCACCATCGTGGAGCATATGATGACACCGAGAAAAGACACAGGGTGGTGTAAGCATTAAGTAAAGAAGGAGGTTTCCATATGTGTATCAGAGAGTTAACTAGACACCCAGACATTCCAAACAACCTAAAAAGACACTGGACAGAGTAAGGAAAGCCAGAAGAGGAGTGTGATATGAAAGCATGAGTCAAAAAGCAATAGCTTTTGTAGAAGCAACAACCTCTCTAAGACATGGAAGAGTAGGCCCAGCTTACACCACCAACAGAAGCCAACCATCTGAGCCATCAACACACAAGAAGTGTGCCTGACTGCATGAGGGGAACCAGAAACCATCCCTGAAGGAGATGAACATGGTCTCAGAAAGCAGGAAGGCACAGCATACACCTAAATAAAAGACTGTTAAGTACTCTACAAAGCCAACCCTCTCAAGGATACTTCCTCTCACCATGTGGTGCTAAGATGGAATCCAGGGTCTTACCAAGTACCTCACCACTGAGTTGTACCTGAAACCCCATTCAACAGATATTTAAAATTTTAGTGGGACCCCAATTCAATTGTCAACAGTTCTTTCTACAATAAGATGAATCAATTCAAATTCTAGTCTATAATAATGTCAGTATTACTGATGCTGCAGTTGTTTTAGTAGAGAGCACAATCACATTTATATTAAGGTGAGAAGTCAAGATTTTTCCATTAATAAGAGATAAAACTGAGGGCCGGGTGGTGGTGGCAGATGACTTTAATCCCAGTACTTGGGAGGCAGAGGGCTCTGAGAGTTCGAGGCCAGCCTGGTCTACAGAGTTAGTTCTAGGATAGCCTAGACTACACAAAGAAACCCTGTCTCAAGAACAAAACAAAACAAAGAGAGAAAACTGAAAATCCTAGAAAATAAAACATTATAGTGTAAAATTTAAATAGAAAATATTAAGTGAATGCATTATTTAAAATAATGCATACTTGACTTCCCTTTAAGTTAAAAGTACTGTGTCCCAGTAACAATGAGCACCCCCCCAATCATGCCCACGGATTCTGACTTTCAATAACGTTCTCCACTGAAAGGAACCAGGACTCTGAAAAAACAGCTATGGCCAGGCTTGAGACAAGAAGGTATATAATGAGCCTAGGAGGCATCTCACCATCACAGAAATTGAGGCATCAAAAGTGAAGTAAGGGGCTGGAGATGCTCAGTGGGTACAGTGCCTGCCATGCAAGTATGAAGGACTGAGTTCAAATCACCAGGACATGTAAAAATGTAATTCCAGTGGTGCTATGGAGAGACGGGAGGCAGAGGCAGAGAGCCCTTGGGTCAGCTAGCTCACTCTATCATCAAACAAAAGACCCTGCTTCAAACAAGGTGGATGGAAGGTGAAGGCTGATAGCTGAAGTTGCCTATGACCTCCATACATGTGCCATGATGCACACCAATGCTCCACACATAAATGTACATATGCATACAAACACACATCTCACATACACACATGTGCACAAACACACAAATAAAATAAGTGAAGACATGTCCCAAGATACACAGGGTGGGCTGGAGAGACAGCTCAGAGGTTAAGGGCACTTGCTGCTCTTGCAGAGGATCCGAGTTTGATTTCTAATACCCACATGGTGGCTCACAACCACCTGTAACTCTGGTTTCAGGAGATCTAATGCTTTTCTGACATCCATAGTCGCCAGTCACAGACATGGTGCACGTGTCTGTGCACCAATTCATGAAGCACATCATTCGTACACATAAAATAAGTGACAGTAAACAAAAGGAAGCTTTAAAGAGGCATACCAAGGGTTGAAATCATGCATTTTAACATTAAAAAAGCTAAAAATCAAAGATTCCACTGAATTCAAAGATAATAAAATAGCCACACTGATACTCATCAAAAGGTCAGAGGGAAATTGCTAACCCAAAGACAGAATAAAGCTTATTCTAGTTTTCACACATCCAGTTGGTAGGAAAAAGAATGTCTGTTAGCTGGCTCCACTACTGACTCTGAAGGGTTAGCAAGGCCTGAGCTAACAGCCTTGTACAGCTGATGGGGACTCACGCACAGGACACCAGATGTATCTCACAAATTATTCCTAGTGCTTTCTGCACTGCACGACAGAGATCACTCTGCTGGCACCTTCGCTTGGGGGTGCAGCCTGTCCTCACTTCTGCTTGGCTGCCATAGATGATGTATCTCCCATAATGAGGATGCCATCACCCGAGCTACACAGCGTCATTTGTGAGGTATTCCAGCCAACAGAGGCTCCACTTAGAGCAACTACAGGGGTGAGCAGGGCACTGGGTGGAGCAGCTAGCTTGGCTGACTATTTAGTAGTCAAGGGTCATGATTTAGGGAACTCCCAGACTGCAAGCATTTGGCAAAAAGTTTCTGGTTAAAGAATAAAAAAACAAAACACCAACCTCTGTTGAAGGGTTTTCATTCTAGACTTCAATTTATTTAAAATATTGAGTATGGCGATTAACACATCATAAAAAATAATGAGGCACACAGGAATGAGACATTCTGAGCAAGATACCACAATTGCCAGTTTTGGTCTTTTCTGACATAGTCTGGAAAACACCAGTGTTTGTTCTGTTTAAAGAAATGACAAGCTTGATAGCACATGCAAGAGGGTAGCAAAATATTTTAAAATTATAAGACATTTCTTTTGGGTATGTGTGTACCTGTGTGTGTGCAATATATGCCCATGTGTACATGTGTTTGCAGTGTATGAATGTATGTACATATGTGCACAGTATGCACGTGTGTACATGTGTTTGCAGTGTATGAATGTATGTACATATGTGCACAGTATGCCCATGTGTACATGTATTTGCAGTGTATGAACGTATGTACATATGTGCACAGTATGCATGTGTGTACATGTGTTTGCAGTGTATGAATGTATGTACATATGTGCACAGTATGCCCATGTGTACATGTGTTTGCAGTGTATGAATGTATGTACATATGTGCACAGTATGCCCATGTGTACATGTATTTGCAGTGTATGAACGTATGTACATATGTGCACAGTATGCATGTGTGTACATGTGTTTGCAGTGTATGAATGTATGTACATATGTGCACAGTATGCC
>LOJH01001303.1:0-47426 GCA_001685095.1 Ellobius talpinus
GATGTGGGATTCTCCTCTGTGTGCTGTGAATACCATTGGTTAATAAAGAAACTGTCTTGGGCCTGTACAGGGCAGAATAGAGGTAGGCAGGGAAAACTAAACTGAATTCTGGGAGAGGGCAGAGTCAGAGAGACGCCATATAGCCACCACCAGAGACAGACTCACTGGAACTTTGCTGTTAGGCCACGAGCCTCTTGGTAAATATAACATAATAGAAATAGGCTAATTTCAGATGTAAGAGCTAGCTAATAAGAAGCTAGAGCTAATAGGTCAAGTAGTGGTTTAATTAATACAGTCTCTGTGTGGTTATTTTGGGGCTGAGCAGCTGGGAACAAACAAGCAGCCTCGAACAACACAGACTCACTAGATGTTCCCCCGAGCCTCTTGGTCAGGCCCAATTCCTGGTCTAGGTTTGGCTACCATCCACTCTCCATATGCCTCTGTGCTCTCCTGCAAGAAAGTAGCTCCATTGTGAGCACAGCCCCACAAGTGAGTGTCCTGACACAGATCTTACATGGATTTCTCCACCAGAAGTCATTCAGGTACCTCCACTTCTGCCGTATTTGGTCTGGGGTCACACCATCCTGTACAGATGCCAAGAAAGACTTCTGGCTGCCTGTGGTAGCCTTTCAGATGCCTCTTTGGATGGCAGGAGGATCAGGGATTTTTCTAGAAGATGGCAACCCATTTTCTTCCTGACTAGCCAACTGAAGAGAACTGGCTAGGAGGCTGGCTATGCTGGTGAAAGGCCAACAGTAGCCACTGGCATCTGCATGAGCCACACTAGGCCATGAAGTCTTTGGGAGTCTCTTCTGTCTCAGTAATTCATGACGATATCAGTGACCTCTCTTTACTTCCGTCATTTTACTCAACCTATAAATGTTTATTGAGGCCCTCCCCCACCAACACCCCCCCTCTAAGGAGACCTCAGACTCTGCTTTGTTCTCTCTTCTTTAAAAACATATTTTTAATCTTAAATATACTTAATTAAAATATAATTACATCACTCCTCCCGTTCCCTTTTCTCTCTTCAGCTCCTGCATCCATGGTTCAGGGAACATCATGAAAGAATGGATGGACAGAAAGACTGTATGAGCCAGAATTTCAGGAAGTCTGCTCTGAGCCTGCCCCTTAGAAACGTGAGGGCATAAACAAGACCCAAACAACAATAGTGTCCAGAGACCTGCTAATGAGGGACAGGGAAAATCTCATGGTGGGGGAGTGCCATTCCTACACCAAGAACTACAGACTTGTAATGGCTGCTGAGAGAGGGCGGATTAGCCTCTCCCAGGTGTGAGTCCCTGATTGGTTACATTGTACAAAGTAATTCTTCTCTTTCCAAAACAAATCTCTGCTAACCTTGCCAAGGTCAACACTTGCCTACACATGACCAGCCAGTCCTGAAGGCAGACTACCTTAACGGACACTTCTCCTCAGGACTTTTGCTTTGCATCCTTAACATCACCCATGCCCCTCCGTGGCTCTTACCCTGAGGAAAGAATCCAAAGCACCGTTCTCCATGAACTCCGTAATGATCATGACAGGCCGACTCTTGGTGACGACACCCTCCAGGCGAATGATGTTGGGATGGTCAAACTGGCCCATGATGCTCGCCTCGCTCAGAAAGTCCCGACGCTGTTTCTCTGAGTACCCAGCCTTCAGGGTCTTGATGGCCACATAGATTTCCCTCTTGCCTGGCAGTTTCAAACGACCCTTGTACACCTCTCCGAACTCCCCTGAAACAGCAAGCGTGCAATTAGGCTCCTCATCCTTCTCAATCTGTGGAACCACAAGGGGAGGCATCTTACCAAGAACAATGGTGCTCAAGGTAGGATTGTGATTAGAGCGGAGAAATGGAAATTGGATTCGTTTCTAGGCGACTGTGATGTCTAGGTTGTAATCAGTTCATGGGGAACACAGAAGGAATACTAAAGTACACCCCTTGCGCCAGTTCTTAGAAATAGTTTGAGTAGCCAAAGTGGAATTTTACAACATATCCAAGTTTGTGTTTTGTCCCACATTTGTGCATGTGTGTGTGTGTGTGTGTGTGTGTGTGTGTGTGTGTATCCCAGATGAAATGGTCAATTTTGCTTTGGCAGAATCATGGTCCATTTTCAGCAGAGTCAGTGCACAAATGTCTAGGCGATGGAGGGGGTGTGAGTACTGTGGTTGATGTTCCCACATTGAACACATGGGTGGCTACTGTGTCTTCCAGAAAGCATGCCCTGCAAAGTTGGGAAACAAGCAGGTTTATCCATGAATGACAAAAGGGGAAAGAAGAGAGCGCCCAAGATCACAGCAAACCATGCCCTGAGCAGACCTGACAAAGGCTCAGCCAGCCAAACAGGCACATTCGTCACCCCAGTCTCCCTGCCAGGCTCACTGACTGGGGGCTGCTAAGAGAAGCTAGGTCTCTGCAGGAAAGCAGGGGCAGACCCAGCGAGTGCTGCAGGCTGAAGCCTGGCAGCTGAACAGTAAGATATTTCCCCATGTAGGCACAGGCTGAACACCTCTTTGGGTGTTCCATAGGATTTCAACGTCTTTTTTTTTCTTCAGTAAAATTGCTAAGAGTAAAAACAATTTTGATGACACCATTTCATAGCTGTCTGAAAGAAAAAAGTCTGTTGAATCTTGCCTAATGCACTTTCAAAAGTTATTTGATGGTTTCACTTGGTTTTGTGACTTCTACTTCTTTCCTGGAGAGTAGTTAAGTGTCTCCTTGCAAGGGCTTCAGTGAAATGCATGTCAAAGAACTGTCAGGAGAATCAGGGGCTTCTGTTGGGCAAACTTTCTTTTTTTACTTTAAGCTTCTGAAAGAAAAATGATAGAGCAAACTGTGAACAATCAGATAAACTCCCGGCCACACTGAAAAGACGCGTTAACAGGCTCCTGCGTTTTAGTCCGGCGCTCCTTTTGCTTCCTGCGACAGAAAGCACTGGAAGAAAGCTATGCAAAGGGACTTTTATACAAAACTGCTCTGAATTCTCCTGGACATGACACAATGTGGGGCTCCGGAAGAAGCCGGCATAAGCACTATTAGGAAGATTTCGTCCCAGAACTAATACTGAGATAGCTATCATTTGGAGCATTTGGCTTTGACATTGAATCATGTGCGGCTTTGGTGAATTGCTTGAGGTCGGACTGAAACTCTCTCACATTTGGAGCTTGCACACCCGCTGGAGTGCCGGGTGCGTGCCTGGCATGCCAACGAAAGTCAGTGTGTCGTATGCATTGTTATTGGTTTGGCCTTTGCTTCGTCCGCAGTCTGACCATCAACTATTGGGATTTTATCACTGCTTCATCCCAGAGAAACTTAAGCAGTGGTGCTTAACATCGTACGTAAAGGAACTCTTGTAGGGGCAAGGACAGCTCAGGTGGTGAAGTGCCTGCGGCGCAAGGAGAAGGATCTCAGCTTGGATCACCTGCACTTAGATAAAGAAGCCTGCCATGGTGGCACATGCCTGTAGGAGTGAGTGCTGGGGAGATGGAGACAGGAGGATTTCCTAGGACTCACTGGCCAGTTCTTCTTATTGAATTGGTGAGGTTCAGGTTCACTGCCTCAAAATGTAAGGGACAGCGATCAAGAAAGCTATCCAGCATCAACCTCTGATCTCCACGTGCACACACACAAGTGAACAAACAAACCAACACACACATACATGTGTACCCAACCACCACTACCCACGTGTAAGAAGGCTTGCACAGCAGTCGATGAATACTGAATGCCCGTGTCAAGGAATGGTTGGAAACCGCCACACCCATCCCAGAGAATGCCTAGAAATACTGAAAGTCATAGGTGAGTGATATCCGCTGACTCTGAAAAATGCTCACGTGATGTTAAGTGAAGGAGAGAAGGGAAGCAAGTGATAGAACATCATTTGCTGTGTGTGCCCACGTGGGACGCATCCCACCAGTATAAAAGGAAAATTATGAAAAGTACACATCAAATGTATTTTCAGCATCAAATTATTTTTTTAAAATGGCTATATGAGAAGGATGGAGATAGGACATGGGAGTAGAGATTAGTAAACTTGGTTTAGATAATTTTATGTTGAGTTGCTATAATAAGCATAACGTGAGTAGTTAAAATGCAAAAAAAATTAAAATTTGAATACTAAACAGGGACCTGTCACATATATGTGTCTCTATATATGTGTATGTGTCTGCATATATATATGTACATATATATCATGCATATATAGTAGAATTCAGCCTTCTGGTAACCTAATATTTAGCAACTATGTATACAAATAGTATGTTTGATAAGTAAGCTAATTGAATACTATTGGTTAGTATTTCTTCTTGCTGCCATAATGAGTTCAGTTTCCTTTAGGAGAAAGGTATAGCTGAGAGTTTAGTGGGAGGGTATGCTACCATTCCCTCTGGGTGAAGATAGCCCACAAATATTTATCTATTGGCCAGCTGCTATGGCATATGTCATTCCATCCAATCACCATGGAATTCCTGAAAACAAAATGTCCACTTTACTAATGAGCAAATTAGCAAGGAGACACCCAAAGCCTGTTGCCAAAGCAGACAGCTGAAAGTCAGTCAGGGTTCTTCTGGCCACACCCACTCCATTTCTTACCATTTGCCACTGGATGCAAAGTTACAATTCAGAGAGCATCCTGCCTAGCTCACAGCTTTGAGCCATTCTGTACCTGGCAGTGAAAAATCTCAGCAAGTCAGTCTCCAGGCAAGAGCACAGAAGCAGAGTTTCCTCTTTGTCTTCCTTTCCTCTCTCCTTCTGACCTCCCCTCACTTTCTTACTTTCTGAGACATGATCTGCAGTCCATGCCATCCTTAAACTGGCAGCAATCCTCCTGCCTTGGCCTCCTGAGTGCTGGTATTACAGACATGTGCTATCGCCCAATTCAGAGTAATTCCAGAAGTGGATGCCATGCACCCAAGACTCTTGCCTGGGACTTCGGCAGAACCATAATATTGATCAGTCTGTGTGTGTAGTTTGGGAAAATGCACTAGATTAACCTGATGTGTCCCCAACTGTACACATGAACACCCTAGCCGAGAAACTCTGCTCTGTGTTAGCTGTCCCTGCAATTAGAGCACAAAGACTTGGGTATCATTGGAGATTCTGAGTAGCTGACCTGTGTGCAGCCTGAAATTTATGCATTTAAAAGCTGACTATGGGATTGGCAGCTCCTGGCAGAAAAAGAAAATATAGGACTCTTCGCCCCAAAATTCTGAAGGATTTCAAGATGGAGACAGGAGAGCATACAACTGAAATGGAGACCTTTCTGATCATGGGTCCACGCCTAACTGCACTGTCCACATTCCTTGCTGCCCTTGCTCCTGTCCCTGGGGTGCAGATGTGGCCAAGGCTGAGAACTGTGCTTTCACCCCCAGCATCCTGTAAACAGATTAGCAGACTGCCCAAAGCCCAGGACTCTGAGATGTCTTTTGACTCCGCTGAGCTTATATGCAGGCTGCCTCACACTGCACATGGCCAGAAACATAGTGTAGGTTTTACTGATGTAAGAGGAAAGGAAGAAGGGGAGGGGGTGACAAACCAGAAAAGCATGCTGCTGAGAAGTTGTCTCCCTCAGGACATCGTAGATGAGATTACTTCTCTGACTGACAAATGTTACTTCACCGTTTGATCTTTATGGCTAGCCTGTCTTCAAGTCGGTGCTTCCAAGACTGGAGCCTCAGATTATATTTTCTGTGGGGTCTCATCTCATTCTTTGAAAGTTAGAAAATAAAAGTGGGCTCTCATTGGGTAGGGTGAGGTGGGTGTAGTTTCTGATGACTTTAGTGCTCAGAAATCTCTTCTGCAGTGGTGTAAAGTGTGGGGACGCTGGAAAATTAGAGATGTCTAATAGTTTCTGAGCCAGGAGGCTTTCAAAGAACAACTGCAAAGCAAGTTACTGAGCATCAAGGCGTCCCTCGGAGATTAAGTGACACCTCAGTGCAAGGGGGCAGGTCAGGGAGGGAGCTTCATGTCTACTCCAGCCTGCAAGCTGGTCAATGGACTTTGGGTTGGCCCTTACATCTCTGGGACTCATCACTACATAATAGGAAGCAGCAGAAGGCTGTCTTCCCTTCCTACCTGGGACTTGGGAGAGGGGCCATTATGGATAACAAAGGGGAGGAGGCAGGTCTCTGTGGCCTTGCAGGACTTACAGGTGGGTGGAAGGTGTCTTTGCCAGGAAGCTGGCATGGAGGATATCCCCAGCCAAGTCTAGCATGGTCAAATCTAGGGTCTCTGGCCATTCAGCATTTCTATAGCTTCACAGGGAAGTATGAGCCCATGTCCATACTGCCATTAGTAATGACAAAGAAAATGCAGGACTTGTTTTGTTTGTGATCTAAAGAGGTGCTATTCACGTGTATTCTTTAACTTCTCTACTAACTTTAGTTTGGGTACCAACTTCACAAACTGCTCTTGCTTGAGAGTCATGGTATGCAGAAGACAGGAGAATACAGGTTGTGAACAGACTGGACTGCACAGTGAGACTCAGTCACAAAAATAAACAAGCAAGCAAGCAAACCAAGTGACAAATGGCATTCATCCTTACTTCTGTTCTCTGATGATTTCCTGCAATTAGAACAGAACTTGATGGTGTCTTATTGTGTGAAGATCTAAAATCTTAAGGACTTCCCTGTTGTATGTGTCCCTCGTCAGAATCGCACTTTTTTTTCATTTCTTAATAAAACATCTCAACACACCTAGGTGCGAATAAGAACTGGCTCAACCAGAGAGTGTTGGCAATTGGTTATTTGGTGAAGATTCTTACCTACTATAGGTACAGGCAGCCTCATTTTGGTCTGGGTAGACTTTGATCAGCACGTATCTCTGCAACCGACCTGGGTCCTCTCCCGTAGCCTCTCATCTATTTGCTTGGGGCTCAGCTCCAACATTCAGACGGTACGGGCCAAGGGTACTCAGTGCGTCTTGTCTGGCATCTATATCTGGAACTTGTTAGGAAATACAGATTCCCAGAGTCCCAGCAGATCCACTAGATCAGAGGCATGGTGGGTGGACCTGGAATCTGGACGCTGGCTCATTTCCTAGTGGTTGTGATGCCTGACTCTCCCCTGAGAGGCATTTTCCTCGGGGCTGTCGTTGCACGCCTTCTAGATGCTTCCTCTGACAGTCCTACCTGACAGCTCTGGGAACTATTCCTTACAAGCTGCGGCCTTGCCAATGCCTCTTTCCTGCCTTCCTCGACAAACTGAGGACGAGAGAAACAGTGTTTTGGCATACCTCAACTATTATATATCAAATATTATATATCAAATCAGAAGGGAAGAATCTCCAATTTTTAGAAATAAAACATTCAACCTGCCAGCAGGTATTTCAAGCTGCGGCGATTGGCTGTATGCAGCAGGAATCTACACCCACAATTGCACCACCACCCCTTTTTAGCAGCATTCTGAAGTCTCAATCTGCCTTGGGGGGGAAATGGAAAGCAGAAATTTTAGCTATTAATTCAGGCATACCCACGATATGGAACTTTTAAAGAATAAATTTAAGCTAGGTTCGAAAGAATGGTTTCAACACAATAGCCTGGACAAGATAAGTAGGTTATGACTAAACGCAAGAGTGATGAGGGCTATGGCATGCATCTCACCACCTCCTGGCCATGCACAGAGAACAGACATTACTAATTGAGCACACTCATCATTATCCTTTTGGCAGAGCTCCTCTGTTATCCATTACCTAGGCTGCTATAGTAAGTACATGAGATGGACTAGATTCATGGTCACAGTGTTTACAGAAAGCTGAGAACAAAATGAACTTCTCCTTTTCTACAACTCTTTGTGGTTGTTAGACAACAGCATGCTTCTGTATAGTCTGTGTTTAATATATGTGTACATGCATGAGATTACTATGTATATATAGTGATCTTATTTTCATAATTAAACATATATAAGTATAAATTTAAAAATGTTTGGGGCCTCATTGACCTTTCCTTAGGACACACTTAGAATGAGAACAGAGACAAGATGAGTGTGGAGTTCTATGAAGTGTGTTCTTTTTTTGAAGTGTGTTCTTAGAATGAGAACAGAGACAAGATGAGTGTGGAGTGTGTTCTATGAAGTGTGTTCTTTTTCCAGTGACCATAGGACAGTCTTTACAGTTTTACCACATGGGATAATGAATTGGAAGGCAGTATTGTAATTCCCAGCAAAAAGGCCCCAGTAGTACAACTGCTAGGCGGAGTGTACCAGCAGAAGCAATGACTGTGTATTTAGCTGTTCTTTTCCACAGCAACGAAAGTGGCAGCAAGTGCAGGGGTCTCATTTACCAGCTCTGGATCGGCTGCATCTGGGTTTAAATTGTAGCTGCATCATTAACTCAAGGGCAGCACAGCCTGGAGCAAGCTATCCCCTGCATGTTGATTTCCTCGCCAGCCTAAAAGACCCGTACACAAGTTAACGTCAACTCTGACTCACAGGCTATTACAAGGATTAAATGCACAGTACTTATGAAATACACAGGGTAGTGCCAGGCACACGGCACATGTTAGAATGTACTGAACACTTTAATTATGTTTCCTAGAGACATCGCCTTGGGCTCCTCTTCTAGAACCCTTCCTGCTACCCTCATATTGCCCCTCTTCACTCTAAATGATGCCAAGAGTGTCGGGTTAGCAGGGAACCTTTCTCTGCAGAAATTCATCCAAAGATAACAATCCCACACAGTGAGCACACATTCATCTGTATACAGCGTCCATTCCCTTATCCAGTCCCTCCTGGCAAACAGCCTTCTTATACATAATCATCTATGGTGGAAGGACTGGATTAGTAGCTACTAGAGATGGGCATTTATTCACTAAAATAGAGTCAGCATGCTCTCCCCTGGATAACACCTCTAATGACATCCTTACCTACAATTTCATGCACTTAGCAGCCATATGCTCAGGCTACTGCACAGTTGCACAGGGTGCAAACTCAACACCGGAGTGCTTTTCATTCTGTAATAACATATATGGCAGCCTTGACTGATTCTCTTGGGAAATCCAGCTGATCGAAACTAAGCAAAGCGCTGAAAGCGAACAATGAGATGACTCCCATTAGTCACGCCCATGGTAACCATGAGCTGATAGTCTCCAATAGTCTCCATCAAGACCAAAGTGGTGTGCTGCCTTCTTGACAGAGACCTCAGTTGATCCCACTGACCACATGAGGAAGGGGATGGCTTGGCTTTCCCTCGCTCCAGTGAGCCACCTTCAGAGTGCCAAATATTCCCTGTCCTTATTCCATCTCTCTAGTCTCTCTCTTCATTCCCTCAAACTCTGTCTAGCTCTCAATTTTTTTACCCCTGCCACATGTTTTCCTCCAAGTACCCACTGTCATCAGCACATCTGACAAACATTTAGTTGAAGAACAAAGTTCCACATACTAGGTCAGGTACCAGACGGATAAAAGCACATGAGCCCTGCCCTCTAATAGAACTGTGAGCCCCATGAGGAAAGGTGAACTTAAAGCAAGTAACTACATATTAATTACATATTAATCTTCTTGAGCGGTGTCATGCCAGGCTCTTCAATGATTATTTTTCATTCTTTTGCTCAACATTCTAAACAACTTTAGATGATACTTCGAAGTTAATACAATTTGTCTGTCTCATAGTTTCCAGATTTTACTCCACTGACCTTCACTCATACGCATACCCAACACTCCCACACCCTAGGTGCTAGGCAGCCCTACTCTGCCTTCTTGGTACTTAACCTGATGGTCTTCATTTCTGGGCCCCGCCTCCATGCCAACTGCCCCCATCAACTCCAGTTGCTAAACTTCATAGTAGAACCATTTGCTATACTATACTCCAGCTTGGGTATCTAGTGTGTCAATGCCATCTCCCATCCCACCCATCATCCCAGAATCAGTCTCCCAGAACCTCTTCCCACATCTGGTCAAAGTCAGATAACTGGTCTCCAGGCTTCAGAAGGCTGGACCATAATCTCCTTCCCATCAGACCTACAGCAGTTACCACGGTCCGCTCTCTGAATGCCATCCTATCTCTAACCTGCTCCGGATCCTGGTTTTCCCTTGGGGAAAACCTGCACTACAGTTTTTTCATCGCTAGGTCAGTCTGACTTTCCAAACTAACCCACAGGAATGCTTCCCAGCAGCTTTGTCCTTCTCTGATCTTACTCCATCTAATTGGATGTGTCCTCAGTGGTCATTCAGGTCTCTCTTCCCTGAGTCCTCCCTGACAGCAAGCCTGTCCTCCTGTCTCCAAGGCTGTATCCTCCCTATGGTCCTCCCCTCATTTCTCAATCTCATTTTTCCTTGCATGGAGCATGGTACTGTGTTTTGTGCTAACCAATGCTTTCCTATGGCAGAGATTATTAAACATTGAGTACACTTTACAGCATCTACTACAGTTTAATAATGAATGTTTTTTCTGAATACTAAAATTAACCTCTCCTGCAACAAGCACAGTCTTCTCTGGTTCCATATTTGGTAGGCAGAGGCCTCAGTAACCTCTTTAAAATAGCCTTGTACCATCTATGAGGTGGCGATCCTTCTACACTCTAGAGATGTAGGGTGGTATGTGTGTGTCTTAGTCAGGGTTTCTATTGCTGTGAAGAGACACCATGACTATGGCAACTCTTATAAAGAAAACATTTAGTTGGGGCTGGCTTACATTTTCAGAGGTTCAGCCCATTATCATCATGACTGGGAGCATGGTGGCATGCAGGCAGATGTGGTGCCGGAGCTGAGAGTGCTATGTCTTGCAGTCCACAGGAAGTCAATCAACTCACTGGGCATTATTCCAAGCACTGGAAACCCCAAAGCCCACCCCCACAGTGACACACTTCCTCCAACAAGACCATACCAACTCCAACAAAACCACACCTCCTAACAGAGCCACTCCCTATGAGACTATGGCAGCCAACTACATTCAAACTACCACAGTGTGCAACTGCTACCTCTCTCAAAAATCAAGAACCAGAGAGAAACAGTTCATGGCTCAGAGTGTTTGCCAATTCCCATGGTGTAAATATACCTCTAAGAAATCAATGGTGAACACCAATGGTAGTGCAGATGGCTGGGAAGAGGCGCACAAGTTAGTATGAGCTAGCACAGGCTTACTCCAGCACACCTGAACTGGAACATAATGTCCATTTTCCTCCTTGGATTGTGTGGCATTCCTTTTTCATCACTGCCTCTCTCTCAACCTTCCTAATGCTGCGGCCCTTTAACACAATTCCTCATGTTGTGTTGACCCCAACCATACAATTATTTTTAACCATACAACCCTGCTACTGTTATGAATCATAATGCAAATATCTGTGTTTTAGTGTGGTCTTATGTGACTCCTGACCCCAAGAGGGTCAAGACTTACAGATTGAGAACCACTGCTCTAATGCAAACAAAAAACTTTATTTTTTTCAATTAGTTTTCAGCCTTGAAGGTTATTTCTTTCGTGGAGTTGTAATGGCTTAAATATAAATATAAACTGCCCCCATATGTTAATTTACTTGAATACTTGGTACCAGCTGGCTGCTGCTTTAAGAAGTTAGGGGTGAGGAGCTGCAGAGAGGGCTTAATGGTTAATAGCACTTACAAAGTCCCAGCACCCACATGGTGGCTCATAGTCATCCACAGGTCTACTTCTAGGGGATCTGATGCCCTCTTCTGACTTCTGTGGGCACTAAGCATGTCCATGGTCCCCATACATTCAGGCAAAATACTCACATGCATCCTAGAAGTAATACCTTTTGAAAAAGGGGAAAAAGGTTGTGGCCTTGCTGGAGGAGTGGCTCTCTAGGGACAAGCAGTGAAGTTTGCTTCCCAGCTGCTCTTCGCATCCTGACCAGGTGATTCAGGCTCCTGCTGTCATTCCTCCGTGATGCACTGGATCCCTTCTTAAACCATAAGCCAAAATAAACCCTTTCTAACTTAAGGGCTTCTTGTCAAGTATCTGGTCACAAGAAGAAAAGCAAGGAATACAGGAGTCCTCCTGATCCCTCAGCCCACAGAACTACACACATCCTGCAAGGGCTCCCAGTGGTTCCTCTGTGCCTGCACTATGATGGTCGGAAAGAGCTGACTGTGACCACTTCCCTGACTTCCGGCTAAGTCTGTCAGCCTTCAGAGCAGAGGGGCCATTATTCTTCTTAGGAAATCCACTTCAGAGTACAGAAAGTATCCATTGAAAGCTTTTGATAGAAGAAGACAAAGAAGAGAAGGGAGGGAAGAAAGGAGGAGAGGAAGGAGGAAGGGAAGAACTGAGGAGGGAAGAAGAGGGGAGGAGGGAAAATTAGGTGACTTGATTTTTCCTTTGTGGCTCTTGTTTTTGTTCTTGATATTTTTTTCCATATTGCAAACCAGTTTTCTCTTTCTGCACCAATTCTTCTGGGTGGCTAAGAGAAACATTGTCAATTATATTGTGTAATTGTTACTTTTTGCTTTCTGTTTGGCAACTAAGCTCTTCATTAGCAAAAGGGAAAACCAGTCTCAGTGAGGCAGGGTATGGGAGAAGGGAATGTGGAGTATCTTGCGTTGAAATTGTATCCAGTTGCTAAATGTGAGTTAATACCCACAGGGATCAGTTCTGGAATGGCTCTGAATCACAAGGAGATTGGACTTGGTAGAGGCTGGTCAGCAGGGACAGACACAATTCTTAATGGGATGCTGCTGAACATCATGTAATTTGTTAAATGAATCTCTCGTAATACCATGCAAGCCGCACCAAAAACACTGACTCTCCTCTGAGCTGAATGCACAAACACAGCAGCACTGGCAAATGATGGAAGGTGAAGGATAGAGTGGGGCCATCAGTTGTCCCTTTATGGGCATCCGGCAGTTGGTGAGCTCACCCCAAATTGTAGCTCCTCGGCAGGATCATAAAGCGAAAAGGCTCTTTACTCTTCCCCTGACAAAGGCAGGAGGGGTGTTGATGTGTGCTGTCTGGGATGAAATGCAGTCCAGAACACATCACTCTAAGCACATGACATAAATAACAACATTAAAATCACTTGCGCCATTACTGCGAGCCATAACAACAATTAATAACGCGGGCAAACAGGGTGCAAGACAGCAGGCACGCCTCCTCAACATTCTTAAGTTTCCTGGAGAAACCAGAGCCTATACGAGCAATCCAATTTATCTGGTACCCAACCTTCCAACACATGATCCTTAAATATGTCAGTATGTAAAGAGGAAGGGAAAATTATCGACATAGAAGTGAAAGTCATGCTTCAGTAAAATATTTAATGATAGTCAATAGATGGAGAGACCCCGGTGGATGAGATTCTAGTCGGCCAGCTGGAACTGCTGAGGGCTTGGTGGCAGGTGGCAGTCTGTGGTGACAGGGAGAGTTCCAGGGCCTTCCACAGTAAGGCTGAGGTGGGCGGGGGGGGGCAAGGATGCAGGGCTTAAGAAGAACCCAAAGCATGGGATGGTGTCCTACTGGGGTATGCTTCCCAATGTGACTCCCAATTCCATTAAGTGGATTTTTCTGAGCCTTTGGTACATTGAGAGAGGAGCGAATGGAAGGATTATGACATTTCCTCTAAAGATAACATATGAAGTGGCTGTCCGCTGGGCATAGCTTAAACATGCTTTGTTGAGTTACAATGTTATTGGGAGTTGTCACTCTATGGCTGTCCCATGACATGAATCAAGCATTTCAGTGCCAGGATAGCCTGCACAGTGGAACTGAAGAAGTAAAGACAATGCCATAGAAGAAAGTAAAGTCGGAAAGGAGACCCAAATCAAAGAAGTACAGAGATTACTTATAAAGAAATAATGTCCGGAATGTTTTTATCTCACACTAAGACATCTCATCCACCCTACATTAATCAGGCTGGGTCTGTAGACAGGTGGGCTCTACAGTCTGTTGAAGAAAGATGCGCTTTCTAGACCAGTCTTTTGGTGCGCTTCCTCTGGGGCACCTCAGCAGTAGTTCCAGTCCAGGCTGGGATTCTATCTGTTGCCTGATCTGAATGCCAGTGTGTAAGCACAGGAAAAGGAGAATTCAAAGTATGGAGAGAAACCTTGGCCCAAAGTCATCGAGATGCCACTTTCAGTGAGTGGGGTCCTAGATCGGCTTTTAAAATTGTTTACTCCCATCCTCATGACTAAGGACCCTACATCTCTCTCTTCTTCTCTTTTCCTGGTCGGTTTCCAGAGCTACTCCTGAATCTTTGAAAACTAGAGCCAACTTTATATGCCCAAGCATGCTTAGCCACTGTGACCAAGGTCCCCAAAGATTCTGAGCAACATTCTTGTATATTCCAGTGGTCCAGATTTATCTTCTGAAAAGTATAAAAGACATCTAGAATGTTAGGAAGACAATGTTTGGACAACAAGAAGACAGAGACGAGGGGAGAGGAGAGCCATACCTGCTCCGATGACCTCCTCAATTTTCACAAAAGACACGTCAATCTCCTTGGCAAACTCCCGAACGGCTTCATTGGGGTCCTCATAAGTGAAGGGATCAATGTAGATCTTCATCCCTGGGGAGCCTTATTGGATGAGATAGCAGGTTAACATCCAGACAGGATACCGTTCACTGCTATTACCAATGTCCCCAGCACCAAGGGTATTCCTTGGAGGAGCCCTTCTCTTAATCAGGTTGCTGTAAACTTCCTCTGTGCAATCTCTTCTTCCAGGGTCTCCCTATCTCTCTTTTCCCTGGACCACTCTGGTTCTCTGCCCTCTACTTCTCCTCCATATTTTTTTCTCTTTCTATGCTCTGGATGAAATGTGGAACAGATTACTTATAAGTGACAGATCGGGACCAGTTCCCACACCAGGCACTCACAGAAGGCAAAGAAGCTGATTGATGCCAACCAAATGCATTAGCAGAAAAGCGGTGGTAAAATGGTAGGGTAGATATCAATATTTATCAACTTGACAACTTTCCTGAGTGGAGACCACCGTTAAGGTTATAACTGACGGCTGTGGTCCATGGCCACAAGAGGGATCAGGATGGATTTTTTTTAAAGAAGGAGGGAGTTGCTATTAGAAAACCCTCAAGACAGAAGTGCCAACACTGTACACCAGAAGAGAAAATGTGAGGGGAAAGCTCAGAAAATACTAATGCAGGAAAGAGCAACGTCTACATAGGAAAAATGAGTTGGGATGAAAGAAAAATGGTAATTGAACCCCCCATGCCTTCAGACACACTGAAGTATGAAAAACAAATAAAATGGTAGATGCGAAATACATAAAGGAATATAGGCCTTGTCACTGATGCATACAGTGGCAAGATAGATAGGTATGCTTGAGGACAAAATAGAGAATTGTCACTGCAGAAAAAGTACTTTCAAAAAGTAGAGGACAGGGGACTAAAAAAGCAAGTGGAACACAAAAAAAACAAATGGATTTGTTGGAAATGTAATTTTTCAACTTGTTTGATGTGTCATTAAGTGAAGTTTAGAAATTGTTTCCACGGGGCTGGGATGGTGAAAGGTGGGGCCTCCAAAAGACAGGCTGTCTGGTCAACTGCCACATCCCTGTGGCCTGCTGCAGTGTCCTCCTGGAGGAGACAGATCAGCAAGGGCAGGGCAGGTGGGTCTCTGTGCAGTGATGGGGATCCAAGCTGAGGCTGGGCTTCAGCTTCCTAAGGCCTTGTCTGCATACCTCACCCATACCTTTATTCCCCATTGCCTCCTTCCATCTATGCTCCAGTTCTGTCATTTTCCACCAGAAAAACACCTGACGCTTCTCTCAATGTCTTGATCACCTCCTTACTCAGGAAAGGATTAAAATCCTAGGACTCAATCCAGCGAAGGAAGGAAGATACACCAAAGACAGGGGAGATTTATGTTTTAAGTCAACGGAAGCCAAAAGCCCTGACGTAAGTGACAGATATTCCTAAAAGGTATGTTCTTTTGTCCTTAAATGAATACTGCTCCTAGTATTATGAACTGCTTGTTTGAAAGTAGTCAACTTGTTCTAGAAAGCTTCTGGGGGTAGGAATGAGAGGTTGGGGACATAGCTCAGTCACGAAAGTGCTTATCCTGCAAGCATGAGGACCTGAGTGTGATGCTAACATCTGTGCAAAATTCTCGATGTAGTGGCATCGAACTGTAACCCCAGTGCTGGGGAGGCAGAGACAGGTGACTCCCCAGGGTTCACTACCCAGCCAGCCTGGCCTAAAATAGCAACGTCCCAAAGAGAGATCTTGTCTCAAAAAAAAGGACAACACATGAGGAACAACAAACAAGGTTGACTTTGACCATTGTCCATCCAACGAGTGTGCACACATATGCTCATGAACCTGTGCTTGCCCCCCTCCCCCATACACATCTATACATACATGGAAAACTCTACAAAACCTGGTGACGTCTTTGACTTTGGACAAAGCAAACAGAGATCCTTACCTCTGTCTATGTCCAGTCTGTTGACACCGTAAAACACTATCAACAAACTTCATGTTCAAAAACCAATAAATAGAGCTAAAAAAAATGGCAAAAAAATTCTCATAATGATTTAAGTAAGTTTATGATTTTTGTCTGGGGCCACATTCAGAGAGACTCTTGGCAGCAGGAGGCTTGTTGCACACCTGAAACATTCTACACCCTGGAGGACAGCAGTATGTGTGCACACGTGCACGAGAGGGAAAGGTCTTTGGTAGCGATGGACCAAGGGCAGCCAGAAATGAGCATCATTGACTTCCCACCTGCCATGCAGAACAGGTGAAGCACAAAGGCAACTGGCCAGACTTCAAGCTTGGGAAAAGCCCAGGGCATCTCCAGGCTGCCCCAGCCCTGCTTAGGGTTCCCCTAGACACTGCCCTAACAGCCAAGCTATGAAAGCAAATGGCTTATCTGGGGGAATGCCAAGAAGGGGAGGAAGGGAAAAAGGAAATCAAACAGGAAACAAAAGGCGGCAGATATAAGGTGTGTCCTTAAGCCACTGACTATTGTAGGTTATTATAACTGGCTTTATCTCGAGTACACTCTCTGAACTTAGATAGGTAACCACAAGCTTCAGAGTAGGCCTTCCCTAGAGTTAAAGGAGTCGAGGTATTTCCATAGTGATTGCCATAGTCAAAATGTAGACACAGGCAAGAGGGAGACTCTAGAGCCAGAGAACACAGTCAGGCAAAGAAACAGAGATGCTGACAGTGGAGGTCAGCCAGCATACGCAGAAGGATGAAGGAGGCAGACAAGACAATACAAAAACACTCAAAATGCAAAGAAGAAAAGAGGGGTAAGAAAGGACACCAGGGTAGTGTCAGTAAGCTGTGATTTTCCCTCCTAATTCTGTGCATCCCCGCTGCTGAGATCTGCAGGTGACATTAGACCTCCAAAGTACTTTATTAATCCTGCATAATATAGCAAGTTCAGACTTATCTCTCACAACAGCTTCTCCAACAAGAGGGGAAATGAGACTTCCCTTCCAGCTTGCCTGTGAGAATAAAGACCCTATGTCAAGTGGCAGGCCCAGCACAGCGCCCCAGGTACTAGGAAGACTCCCTGACTAATAGACTCATTACTGTTATCAACAATCTTTTTTTTTTCTCAGAAGTGTATGGGGAGGTAGAAAAGGAAGTAAGGCCTGGTGGGCAGTGGGGGGATGTAAGCCACTTAGGGTTACATTAGTTACTTTCAAAATAACTACCTTGTTATTTTAGATCAAGGGCTTTTAAAGATGTATGCTAAGCTGTCCTGAAGGAGTTCTTCCATGGAAACTAATTAAACAATCTAGAATGGGCTGTAATGAATGGGTTGCAAGTAAAGACGTGTATGAGGATGAATGGGGGAAGGATTCTGCACTAATGAGCTTTACAGATATTGGCCCTGGCCAGTTTGGGGAATAAGCTATCCCCAGAAGGGAGACAGCTCATCTCCTGATGGAGCCTCCATTCCTTAGGCCGGCAGCGTGCCACAAAGTGCACGCAGACGGGGAAAATGTCTACCCTGTGACGAGGCATGCATTTAACTCCCCAAGAGACATCCGACGACTTGTAAAGTGTGAATACTATGTACATGCATTTGCACTCACGTGTACATGCATGTAACATCGTAGTGGCTACGCTGTATCTCAGGGCTTTGGCTGTCACTGAGGCATTTCCTCAGAAGCCAAAAAGGCTGCTTAAAGCAAAGGACTATGATCTGCTGAAATGTCCAACCAAAATGAATGCCCTAAATGCTGCATCTAATGCATCACTAAGAATCACTACCCGTTTTCCTTGACATTGAGTAAAAGTATTATTATAATGGAGGAAGGAAACTGGGAAAGTTCAATCAAGGTCTAAGAAATGGCTCAAAATCAGTGCCTTCTCTCTAGCCACAGCCTGTATGAGTCCAATACAGCAGGAGGAAAAGATGGCCCTGGTCCAGGTCCTGGGCTGCAGGCAAGGGTCTTTGTATTCCACATTAATAGAGGGATTTGGCTAAGCATATGAATACAATGGAGCCCCTTGCAAACACCTCCTTCTATGATGACAGAGCTCCCTAGACTGAGCTCCCAAGCTCTAGCCAGCCTTTCTCAAATCCCAGAAGATGAGGAAGGGAAAAAAAATGCCTTTCGCTAGGCGGAACAGGTCATTTGTCTTTCGGTTCATTTTGTGTTTCTGCATAAATCCCGCATCAGCCTGTTCCTGCTCCCACTTGCCAGTGAGCAGTTTTTAATTATCAGGAAAACGGTATTTAGTGCAATGAATCACCAGACAGTGAACAAGGAATCAAGTCAGCAACAGAGTGAGGCACAGACACTAGAAGCCTGGGCGCAAAAGATGTTCTCTTGCTGTTAGAGGAGACGGTGACAATATCAGAGGCAACAGACCCCTATAGTATACGGCATTTTATAGTGAATGACGTGGCTTCCACACCATTGTTAGTAACAAAAATATTGTTAATACTGTTAGCCATGTTTAAGTTTTCATGTTTTTGTCATAGATTGCATATCTTTGGTATAAAAGGGGCTTGTGTGAACTTCACCTTCTGGCTGTTAGTGTCTTGATAGTTAGGGCTTTGTTAGGCAGCACACCCCAGCTTTCCCATCTCCTAGTCTAAAAATCTCCAATAAATATTGAGTTTGTAAATTTGTTCATGGGGAGCATGGCTTCACTGCTGTCTGGTACCTTCTTGCATGGCACCAAATAGTTCTGGAAGCAGAAGAAATTCTGTTCTACGGTCAGAGGCCCTGCACCAGGGGATCAATGGAAGTGGCTGTGATGAGCTCCGAGGATGCTAGAAGGTCTTGGTGGGTTTTTGAAAGGTTATGGAGGCATTTAAAAGTGCCAAGGGTGCAGGGAAAAACAGAGAGCTCACTACTGTAAACAGCAGGTGACATGCCCGGAACTCAGCTATGGGAGATGACCCAGTGCCCTTGCGCAAGCCTGGTGTGCACTCTGAGTGTAGAACTAGAAGCAAGAACATCCGTAGGCCAGTTGTGACAACTGATCCTAGGGCGTCAGAGGTTCCAGCAGAAGCCAGTGGGCCTCTAGCTGAGGAAGGATTGCTGAAACCACAGGGTCATGCCAGAGAATGAGTTGGGTTGTTTCTGGTCATTAATATTCTTGTATCCCAGCAGGTTTTGATGGGGTCATAAGGGCATGTGGAAGTGTGCCTGCTTGTACCTCATTCTGAATCCAAGAGAGACTTTGTCACTTTGTGACCCATGCAGTTTTGTCCAGGTATTTGAGCATGAGAGGGGAGCTATTTAGAAACATGTGCAGTCCTTAAGGGATGTTCTCTGATACCCTGCCTCAGGGTGACAAGCCTCCCTCCTTTCCCTCAATATTGCTAGACATCCAACCAGCACTGTGCCATCCATAGGAAAACGAAGGTCCCAGGGTTTTTCCTGTGACTGAGACATGAAAGGGCACAGGGCTGGGCAGTGTTAAGTCAGGAGGCCACACCAGGAATGGGTTGTAAACATTACAGAGACTAGAGAAGGCAGAAGGCAGGATGCCACTCTTCAAGGTCAGACTCCTAGAAGCTCCAGAACTGGAGTAAATGCAGAAGGAAACAGTACCTGTTACTGCAAAGAAGATTGGAATGTTCAGAGAGAATCTTGGTACCGGGTGTGGAGGAAGAGGGAGACCAGCTCGAAGCAGAGGCAGCAATGTTGATAGACAAGCACAGGGGCCTCAATTACCAAGCACAGGCATGACAACTGATGCCACTGGGCACACAGAGTTGGCAACTGTTTTATCGGCAGTGGAGGGGGATTCTGAGACCAGGACACTGGAGAGCTTATTTTGCTGAGGAAGGGACTGTAGGCTGGGGAAATGGTTGTGAAGTGGCTTTAGTAATTACTTAAGGTGTAAGATGGCAGCATTTACAACCAAAGCCCTGGGAGGAGAACAAGAGAAGAGGCAAGAGCAAGCACTCCTGGAGAATTGCTTAACACCTTTCCACCTTGTGACCAGGACAGACAAGTCCTTCCAGGCAAGGATCTCTGGTGCTGGGCTGCTGAAGTCCTACTGGGAACCCGAGGGCAATAGATAGTGATCTTGGAACTACTGGAGGTCATATTGCAGAGGCTCTGGCTAGGAGCCAACAGCACACATATGGGTGAATCTAGATCATTCCATTTATTTGACATTTAATAAACACTGACTACAAACTCAACCTGCTTTTATACTAAGGAGCCTTTCCTTGTATGTCTGCAGGCCTTCACTTACATATGATCTGCTCTTAATGTCCCAGTCAGTCTTTTCCTCCCAGGGTCCTCCTGCCCTGCAAACCAGGTCTCAGGTGACTCCTTGGGGGCCAGGTGCTATCTCTGAGGTTCAGAATGTATCAACCCCCTAGAATGCAGTAATTCAGACATACTTCTGGGTGTGACTTCATCCCGCCTCCCCCCTAGGGCAGGAATCTTTTCAATAGCATCCATTACTAAGAGTTCTCAAGCCCTGGCCTGATTGTAGAGAAAGCTTTTTGATGGACAGGCCCTGTGTGTCTGATAACATACTGCCAAAGAGTCAGACACTTGCTGCCCGACACAGGCAGGCAGGCTGCTCTCCTCTGGAGAGGTGCTTTGTAGAATGTGTCCTTCTTGAAATGGGTCTCTAGGATAGAGTCCATGACCCTGAGTGGGTTCTTAACAGCACAAAGAGAGGATGTAAACAGTTAATACAGCAAGTGCTCAAAATGGCCCTTACTAGTATTCTTCGTCAGCAGTGCCACTGAGAGTAACCATGCGATCAGCTGGGTTTTTTTTCCCCACACAAATAAATAGTAAGTGGGATTGCTCCCTATTTGTACTGCTTCAGTTTTGTTTTAACCTAAACACTAGGTTCCAGATTTATCCTGCTAACATTTTGTCTTGCAGATTTCAAATTAGCATTCAAAGCTGTTGGGTAGCTCTGAATTTTGATTCCGTCTTTTATGGTGTTAGTTCTGCTTCCCAACTGTTACCTACAAACTCGATCAGAATCCCCACGCTTGCATCTGACTCGTGAAGTTAAAAAAGCAATCAAACAAACGCGGATTGAATAGGACAAGAACTAGAATAACGCCAGAGACTGTCACCCTGAGTGACAGTCACTAACTCACTTTCTCTCCATGTGAAGACAAAGTCTATATCTACTTAACAATGCCTTCCATTATACCATAAGATATTTTGCCAAAATAATCATTCACTACCCATAATTTTTGAATTTACTAAATATATGGTCTAATTAGAAGAGGCAAGGTCCCATATTTTTTCTTAATCACCTCTTGTCTATTCCTAATGGTGACAGAACTCCAGTTCATGTTCTCAGACCCATGTGTTTCACAGTATCTTGGGGCATTTGTCTGGGCCTAGACTCACAACTGTGCCCTCCTTTTGCTCCCTTGTTTTGTCTGAAGATTACTGTGTTTTCCAATCTCAAGTATTATGGTTGGTTTTAATGTCTATTTGCTACACATCAGAATCACCTGACTGGGGAGCCTCACCTGGAAAAGCATACCGATTTCTTTGATTGATATGAGAAGAGTCACTCTGATTGTGGGTGGTGCCTTTTGGTATCAGTGTAGATAAAAAGGGCGTGGCAGGAGAAAAATTATCCCTTGCCTGCCTGACCTTCCTCTTGCCATTGAGCTAATCTGTCCCATTGCTGTTGCCACTGACTCCTATATCAATACCAGAACCAGCATGCCCAAGTTTCATGGTCCAGCTTTCTTTGGCACTAGGGACCAGCAGTTCTCCAGGAACCTTTAGAATTTCTGGTGCCAGATTGAGGCAGCTGAGGGCCCAGCTTCAAGGAAGAGTAGTTCTCAATTCTCAGCTTCCGGGTGTGATTCTACTGTTGTTAGTGTGTACGTGTGTGTGTGTGTGTGTGTATGTGTGTGTGTGTGTGTGATTATTCATCCCTTTTGAACCTCTAGAGAATCCTGACGAACCTCATTTATGTTTTTTATCAAAACATGCCAGTAGATGTTGTAATTTGTATCTTCCACTCAGAGGTGGTTTTCTTAGGACTGATCTCCTAAAGCCCTTAACCCTTCCACAAACCCCAATCCCTTTATCTCCAACCTCATGCAACCCACCCAGCTCAGGAATCAGGAATGGCCTAAGTTCCCTGGACACCTGTTTGCATTTCCCCCAAACAGAAAGAACCACAACTTCTTGAAGTTAGGTTCCTAAGCCCTCCCTGCCCTACCAGGATCATCCTGTCCAGGTCTTCTGTCATTAGCCAACAATTTACAAGAACTGGGCCAAGAAACCATGGCAACATATTATCTATCCATTCCTGAGCATGAGAAGCCCATGACCCTTTCCATCCATTCTTGGACATGAACCCTTGACTCAATAACTCTTTATCAGACCAACTGGCCCACCCTCCAGGGAGTGTCTTTCCACCAATTCAAATTCCCCTTTACATCCCTGTTCACCAAGTTCTAGGGCAGCAGTTCTCAACCTGTGGGTCACGACCCCCACAGGGGCTACATATCAGATACCCTGTATATCAGATATTTATATTCTGATTCATAAGAGTAGAAAAATTACAGTCATGAAGTAGCAACAAAAATAATTTTATGGTTGGGGGTCACCAGAACATGAGGAACTGTATAAAAGGGTTGTAGCATTAGAAAGGTTGAAAACCACTGTTTTAGGGTCAGGGTGAGATATGAGCCAGTTCCTGAATATAACATCATGCTTTCCAGCAACCAGATCTACCATGCCTTGACTAGTCAGGGAAGATGAAATTTGCAAACATTTTTTTTCTGTCTCTTTCAACCTCTGTGCCACTTTAAAATGGAGAGTCTGGAAGACAAGAACAACCAGCTCCTTCATGGCACCCCCAGAGGAGCCAGGGGACTTGGGGTTCCCAGGCAGTGGAGAACAGAGCTGAGCAGCTGCTGTAGATGTTCTGTCACTCCCAGACCAGGGAGCTCTCAGACCTCCAAAGCTGTCCACACTCCATGGAGGAAATTCATATGAGGAGTCCAGGCACATGCATAGTTACATACATATCTGCATACACAGTTGGGCACACTTGAGCCTTCTGACTCTCAGAATGGGACTCAGAGGTGGGGACTCACAAATCACCAACCAGGGTGTGGAATACTCCTTTACACTGTGTAAATATATGTCATTGTGATAGGTTTAATAAAAAGCTGGTTGGCTGGTAGCTAGGCAGGATTTTCAGGGCAGAGAGAATGCTGAGAAGAAGGGCAGAGTCAGGGGAGCCGCCAGGCAGACGTGGAGAGGAAACAGGAGGTACAAGATGAAAGAGAGGTAATGCCACATGGCAGAATGTAGATTAATATAAACAGGTTAGTTTAAGTTGTAAGAGTTAGCAAGTAGCAAGTGTTAGCTAATGGTTAAGCATTAGCCTCTTTGTGGTTATTTAGGAGTGGCTGCTGGGACACAGAAAAACTCTGCCTACACCAGGGCATCTGGGATTAGACATAGAACTCCACCCAAGATGAGGTACATTGAGCCTTTGCACTATGGAAAGATCATATGTCTGCAGCCAGACCAGAGGGTGCATAATCCACCTCTTCAACCCTCAAGCTTTGTCACTCAGGAAGTCACTTGTCCTTCCAGGACTACCACTTGTCTCCTTGAATGGCTGTGAAGACTATGGGAACCAACCAAGGCAAGCTACTATATTAAAGTTCTTAATATAGGCACAGATGACATCATCCATGGCCATCCCTCCCACCTGTCTGTCCTTCCTTCCCCGCCAGGCTCTTCCTTCACCAGAGTTTTAGTTTTCTCATCTGCTCTTTGTGTGCTGGGCCTTCCTCTTGCTGTGATTCTCCAAAGAGACGATTGTTCATAGGAGAAAAGTACATACATGCAACTCAGCGCACAAGGGCGTGGCCTCAGAGAACCTAGGTGTGTGAGAGGGAGCAGCTGTCAGAGCCCAGGGAAGCAGGTGTCAGGGGTTGATTAAAAGAGAATAGTTGTGTCCAGAGGAGAAGGGCATCTAGGACTGCCTCATGCATCTAAGGTAGCCGAAGAAGTAAACTGAACATCCCTGTGAGAACTCTATATCCATCTAGCAACAACCGGTGAAACTCGCTGACTGATTCTAGCCATGCTCACTGGTGGTAGGTAGCAAGGACCCTGTGGCTGAAGACTGGGGATTAGTTCTTCTACAGAGGCTCAGAACCAGAGATACCTCCCTCTGAGGCTATCAAGGTGATGAGCCCCTCCCCCCAGTCTCCCACATAGGGAGCCATGAGCATTTTAGAAACACATCTTTGTGCACCCAGTAACCTGACAGAGACACACTTCAAGAGAAGAACAGTCAAATGCCAGGCTGCAGTTGTCCGAAGAGCATCATCACTGCCCTGGATGCCTGGGGATCCTCGGAGGGACGACATATCTTTAGAAAGAGAGTTCTTGGCTGAATCACTTTTGAGCACTGCTTTGAAGTTTCTAGACTTCAAAATGAGATGGCATCTTTTGAACCCAATCATGTACTCTTGTGGTCCTGACTGCTTTCAGGCCAATAAGACCATCTATAAATGCTTTATCCAAAGAGGTCAGGAACCAGATCTGAAAAGGACATTTAGTGGCTTCGACCACAGCAAGGAGCTGGCCCAAAGCTGACAGGGAGCTAATGTCAGAAGCCAGAGCGAGAGAAGGGAAGCAGAGAGTGAGCTTTGGAACAATTCTGAGGCACCACAGTGGAACATATCTTCTAAGAGTCAGATATCAAAGTCTGACTTCAAGAGCTGGCCTGTGGAGTCCTGGTGCCTTATGGTGGCTTCTCCTTGTAATACCTACCCTGTACACACCCTAGTTATTAAAGGTTTGAACTTATATAAACCTTAAGCTGGGTCTTGATTGAAAAACCGTACCCACAGAGTGCCTTTTGAGAAGCCCAAACTCATACCCTCCAAACTAGAACACATGCTTCTTTATAACGTGGTTGCAGCTGTGAACACTGTATTCCTCCTCATCTCAAGTGACCTTGGAAAAGAAAAGCCTTCTGGTCCAGGAGAGTTTTAGGCTTGGAAGCCATTTTTACTAACAAAAGAAGCAACCCAGTGAACCTGAACCCATGCTTCAGGTTATACGTGTCTATGGGATCTGCTCACTGCTGAATGCTCAGAACAAGAGTGGTTCAGGACACAGGAGTAAGATGGGAGTTGATGTGGCTTATGGGGGAGAGCCTGGTGTGCTGAGGAAGATTTATTGGGGTGTGTGTGGACTTCCGAAAGAGTCATTTAGAAACAGTGTCTTCTTTAAGGATCTAAATACCCGCTGCTGGAAGCAGGGAGGTGGCCCACCTATCCTCCTGGGAACTATTTTAGACTGTAGTGCTGGAATCATTCAGAGGAAGGAGCAGCAATTTTGATATAGAATTATATGTATGCTGGTGAGAGAAATTTGAGTTTCAAAAAGAATTTTTTTTAAACATAGGCTTGAAAGAGAGAGAGGCAGGGGTAAGATAATGAATTGGAGAAACTTTTAAAGGTACTGTTTAAAAGAAAAAACGCTTGGGAGATACCCCAGCACTTCAGCCTCCTGGGCTCTGTTATCTTTTTAATTCCCTGCATTCATGTTCTATGGCTTATCTGTGAATTTGGTTAACACATTCCCCAGCCGCTCAACTGGATAAGATAAGGGAGAAGATGTTAATAGAGAACCCTCCATCTTTCCCCACTGAGTGTGATTTCAGGATTCATTGACTTGCTAAACCCCGTCTTCCCTGGTCTCGAATATGGCTTATCAGTACAGAAAGTAATCTCCCACCAGGAATCCAGTGACTGTCCAAAAATGGCATGCAGTGAACAGCCTGGGGTCTCCAGGGACTTACAGAGAGGGGCCACTTGGGCGCGGAGGGCTTGTCAGACATTTGCTGTTATACCTGATCATAGCTAGACTGGCTCTGAGGACCGCTGTACACACAGACTGGCTTGATTCCCCGGGCCCTCAGAGGAGCGTTCTTTCTACTCACCTCGGCCTGTGCTGTAATGCTGGAGTTTATCGCTGTACACAGCCTCTTTGCTGTAAGCTCGTTTCCTGCAGACAGAAGAGGGGCTTTCTTAGCAGGGTCACACCCAGGCCTCGTGCCCAGACACAGAACTCAGCCTAGGTGCCTCCTGGAATTGGGAACTGGGGACTCCTCACTGGAAGGTTTTGTTTCTGCCTTGACTTACATTCTGGTTGGCCAACACACATTCCCTTAGGCAAAGGCTTCATCTTTCAAGCCAGAGACTTGCAGGTACCAGGAAAGGCTGTGGGCACCTGCCAAGAGGGCATTGGTGATGAGGGCACCCATCAATACCAGTGAACTGCAGAGCTGCTCGGTGAGAGTCGGCTACAGGACTTTGCAAGCAATACCTTGGATAGCCACCCAAGGCAGTTGCAAACAGTATTAAAAATTCACAAGGCCTTCAGGCCAGAGCTCAGCAGAGCTCAGCTCACACCGTCTCTTCTGCCTGCTTGCCTTTTGCCTGCTGCCCAGGGCCTGAGCTCTCCAACCAGAAGACTGTCAGTGCAGAGCTGAGATGCTCCAGTGGGTCAAATGCAATTTTGTAACTGTCACTCTGAAAAGTCCTTGTGCATGAGGGGCTAAAAAGTCTTGGCTAAGATGAGGTTGGAGATGGATGCTGTTTACTTATAGTCTTGCCCAGTTCCCATAGCAGGTTTTTATCCGAGGCACAAAGAAAATAAATCACCTTGAGATTTCTAGGCTGCTGGTGGAAGAACTCACCCAGGCTGCCCAGCCTGAGGAAAAGCCAACATGGGAGAAGGGGATACAGAGGGGCTTCCTGGGTTCGGGGAGGGTAGAGGGGAGGACCTACCTGCTGCAGACGATGGAGATGGCCACGAGAGACACAACAAATACGACCCCAGCTGCTGCGGAGCCAGCAATCAGGGGTAGCTGCTCTCTCAGCTCTGACTTGTAATCATCTAGGTGAGAAAGAAAGGAATTAGAATCTTCCCCATATGCCCCATGCACATAGCTGAACTTGGTGCATGAGACCAAAGACACCAGATATATGGGTATATGTGGGCCCCAGTTTTAATGCTTCTGAGTGTGAAACAGCAGGTAACTTGGGCTGATGACAATTGTCTCCCAAGAGAAGGTGACTCCCAGCCTTCACCGCCTGGCTCCGAAGGTGTTTCCAAGTCCCGTTGGCCGCGTTAGGAGTAAGACCAATGGAAGGGAATGGAAAGCCATTGCTGGAGCAGCTTACGCTGTTGAAATGCAGCTTGTCAACAGATTCATTGAGCAGATTTTTACAGTTTATCTGCCGTCAGCAGGAGCTGTGGAGGATGAAGAGATGCCAGAGAAATTGCCCAGCAATTCTCTGAGTTCCCACTTGACAAGGAAAGGATTGAGGTTTTTTCCAAGTGTTAATACAATGCTGCATTACTGATAGAGCGGAACAGCTTGGGGTCACAGAAGTGGACGGAGATGGTCCAAACCCTGGTGTTGTCTTTGTACTCTTTGTGGTCTTGGAAGAAATTGTTTTACCTCCATGATTCTCAGGCCTCTTGACAGTTGATAAAAGGTCAAACCACATCTAGTATCTGTCCTACATCACAAATGAACCCAAATTCTACTTCTCTCTTATTGAATCCACACCAGCCACCCAAGTCAGCTTGTTATCCTTATTATGGGGGCGGCGGCTGTAATCGACACTGCTAAGAAGCCATTACGTACAGCTTTAGACCCAGGCATGGAAGGCCAAACTGTTTCTATTGTATTATAATTAGAGTTGTCAGATACAGCAAACCAAAAGCACAACCTACACTTCAGATAACTAATGAACGATATTTTAGTATAAGTGTGTACCAAATGCGTGGGTGATTTTCATCCTTAAACATTATTGATCTGGAATTCAAATTAAACTGCTCTCTATATTTTATCTGGAAACCTCAATGACAAAGCTCACTATAATAAGGGTCCCTATAAACTGTGAGCATAATTGTTAAACCCCACTATTTCTGAGCCCTTCCTCAAATCTACTGGTGAAGACCAGGGTGAATGCATGTTTCACCAATGCCTCAGCAAGGTCTTATGCTTTTGAGTATTTGTGAGCCATCTTTCATATATTTGGGCAAAAAAGTAACTTCTATAGACAAGGCTGTTGGCTCTTAGTGTGTGTGTATGCGCACACACATGAGTGTTGAGACCAGAAGACAACTTTGAATATTTCTCAGAAGCTATCCTCCTTAGTTTGTGTGTGTGTGTGTGTGTGTGTGTGTGTGTGTGTGTGTGCTGTGTAGATGTATGGAGGTCAGAGGTAACACAGATATACTTTGCAATAGCATCACCATTTTTTTGAACACAGTCATCACAGAACTTGAAATCTTGAAGGTTAGCAATCTAGATGGACTGGCTGGCCATCAAGATCCCTCTGTTTCCCCAGCCCTGGGATTACAGACACAAACTGCTCTACCTGGCTTTTTATGTAGATTCTAGGGATCCGAACTCAGATCCTCACATTTAGACAGCAAACACTTTACTGATAGCATCCACTTTGTCTTTTGAGATAAGATCTGTCACTGAAACCCAGGGCTTGCCAATTAGGCTAAACTGGCTGGCCACCTAGCCTCAGGGATCCATGTATTTCCACCTCCCTGGCACTGGGATTACAAGTGTGTGCAACCCTGCCAAGTTTTCTTTCTTTTTTTTTTAAACATGGGCTGTGATGTTGACTCTTGTGTCCTCATGCTGATGTGACAAGCATATTGCGATGAAGCTATCTACACAGACTGTTGTTGACTCTTAAAACACCTCCTTCTATAGACTATAGAAAGTAGCTAAGAAGACTGGAGGTGGGATTTTGGGTTCCTCAGCTGAGAGTGTTGTTTGTGAATTTGCGTTATATGTATCTGTGTGTGTCAAAGTATGGCTTTATGCAATCTGAGTGCAGGTGCCCATGGACATCAGAGGACATTGGCTCCTTTGGATCTGGAGTTACAGGTGGTTCTAAGTCCACTCCTGAAGTGAATGTTGGGAACTGAACTTGGGAAGACACTGCACATTCTTAAGAACTGGACCATCTCTTCAGCACCACCTGGGAGTATTTTTTTAAATAATATGTATTTAGAAAAGAAAGTTGGCAGGAAATATAGGGAGCCACAATGATGAGTCTTTGACAAAGTCTTCATAAATCAAGTCTTCATAGAACAATATGAAACTCAAAGGTAATGATGATGATGATAATAATAATAATAATTAATACTAATGGGGAAAATTAAGTCAAAGGTTAGCACACAGTAGCTAAGAGTGGCCAGAGCACCATGTGGCAGTCACCTGCCCAGTATAGCCACTGACCTAGAAGGGTCCCACAGGTCCTCCTGCCTTGATGGCTCTCCCACTGATCAATCTTCAAACTCCTCTGCTGCAGACCCACCTGCAGCTTCTGTAAGTATCATCACCAATAAACAAGCGCCGTCATTAAGATAAATTCTCTCAAATTTGGCCACTTACCAGAACTCTCTTATATATTCCCTCTCTTGGGTCTGCAAAACCTAACTGCCAAATGTAAAAAGAATAGCCTTCCTGGAGGAGATTAGTTACTTCTTGATTTGTCTAGCAGAATTGCCAAGAGACCAGTGCTCAGAGCATTTGGAGTTTGGGGCTTTTAATCCTGTGTACCTCCTGATGCCAAAGTGCCTATAAATCTTGATGGTAAGTGAGGTGCAAAATGGGGGAGCAGAGTCCTTCAGGGAGAGGCAGATGGCCGGCGTTCTTCCCATCCCAGAAGTGTTATTAATCTCAATGAACGGCTCACCTTTCTACCCCATCTCACCAGCCTCGAAACGTGAGAGAAAACTCACCTAGCATAGACTCAATGGGCTACACACGCTAGTCTCAGAGGGGCCAGGAGGCTCATGCAAAGCATCCAGCTGTGTTGCTTCAAAGTGGGGGGCACCATCTGGGGTAACTGTGGTTCTCCTTAATCTCTCTCCTCATACCAGAAAACCCAGCCCTGCCTTCCATAAATTTTTTTCACAAGAAATTTATTAAACAATTTGGTTTTTAAAAAATATTTCCAATTAGTGTAGAAACTGCTTTCAAATATGCATGTCAAGATAAAACCTCAGGTCTTATCAAGCACCCAGCCTAAGAGCGCCAGTCTAAAATAGAAAACTTTGTGGAAAAAAAGACATTTCAAATGTGTGTTAACTAGTGAGGAAAACGTGAAGGGTTTCCAGCGGATGGGTTGTAGACTAGATTGACATTTAGAAGTTCGATGGAAATGGCTCATGAATGAGTCAATATAGGCAGATAGATAGGCAGAAAGATACAGGAGGGCACAAACTCTGGTAGATGGTGAGCTAAGGGAAAGAGGTGGGTAGTGAGGCAGCCATAGCCATGCACAATGCCAAGGCTGCAGCAGATTGTCCACTGAGCTAATGATGGGGGTGGTCTCAGAGGACTAGGAAACAAAGTTAAAACGGGACAAATAAGCTCCCCAAGAAATATATTTAAAGGTGTGTGTGCAATAGTTCATAGAACTGACAACCTGGAAGGATCTAGAATGTCCCAGGAAACAAACCTCTTGGCATATTTATGAGACAGTTTCTAGCCTGAGTTAATTGAGATGGGAAGACATACCCTAAATATAGGTGACACAGGGGTCCTGGATTGGATAAAGAGTATAAAGGGGCTTGGTGCCACCATCCACCTCTTCCTGTTTCCTGACTGTGGAAACGATGTGGATGGTTCCTGCAGCCATGACTTCCCACCATATACCCCCTGCACTGTGGGCCAAGATGATGAACGCCTCTTTCCTTCCGTTATTTCTGCCAGGTGTTTTGTCGCTGTGAGGAAAGGTATTCAGGAGGATGTTTTTCTCTGAAAACACCTGAGCAGGTCATGGGTGAAGTGACTGCAATATTCTGAGATCCTGGGCAAATGACCCAAACATTGTCTCCTCTTTTTTTCTCCCTTTCTCCTAGACGGAGTGAGTTCCATTCGTAAGTCCAAGCATAGAGGAGTGAGATGGAGGGGAGAAGGAAGCAGCCCAGGCCCCTGGACCCTCTTAAGGAGACAAGGAGGCACCTATGAGACATAAAGGATCTCACTATTCCAATGTAGAAACATATAGAGTGTGGAGCCACAGTACCCTTCCAAGGTGTTCAGTCAAATGGTGGGAGAGACACAGACCAGACTTCAGAGTGCTGGCATGTACCAAGACAGTCCACATAGCCCTGCTTGGAGACAAGCCCCACTAAGGAACATACCTAGTCTAGCGGGACTGGGTATTGTGGAGATTTCTACAGGATTGTTTTCTTTCACCATTGCCTGCCCTGTGCCTGCTTCATCCCCTCTCCCCAACCCTCACTAACCCTCACCTGCCTTACCATCTGTCAGTGTCTGGAAGCACATCTTGCCACTGAATTTGCCATAACCAGCCACAGTCCGGGCACGCACTTGAACCACATACACCATGCCGGGTCGTAACCCATCAATACGGGCAGTGTTGGTCTGGCTCCTGGCCATGGAAGAGTTGAACTCATTGTGCTCCTAAAGAAGAGAGAGACAAGGGAAGGGAAAGGGGGTCATCAGACAGCTCCTGAGCACTGTGACCCCAGGCAGCTCTGTGAGGGTACTCAGTCCCATCAGTTCTTAGTCTTACACCTTTGGTAGAAGTTGTCCGTCCCTGAATGAGGACAGCCTGCCTGGACCAAGGGAAGGAAGAGTTAGCTTTGGGCCATGGGGTGGTGGCACCCTGAAGAAAGGAACCTGAGGAAAGAGTTGAGCTCCTACTGCCTGACTGGACGTTCGTAGATGTTTTCCACCCATGCCCCAGCCCTCCCTCGGGGTTCACTGATAAAATAACAGTTCCTGTCAGCCTTGCAGGGTCCATCACATCTCTGACCTCAACAACGGCAAGCTTTGTGGCCTCCACGGGCAGCTCGCCTCTCTCTGTTTGCTTCTGCTGAGGTGCAGTGCATTCTCTCCCAGCTCGAGATCTGCTAGCTGTGCTGTCCAGTTACTGTTCTGGATGGCTCCTGAAGTTCCTCTGAGTGTCCAGAAAAGGGCTTTGGCTCCAGTCTGATGAAGCAGCAGAGGTGATTCTAGACTGCCTCTCACACCTGCTTCTTCCTTCTCCGGGCCTTATCTGGGTATCCACGTTCCAAATCCAGCATGTCTCTTCTCCCTGGGACCTCATCCCTCCCATCAACTCCAGGAATCAATCCATCTTCCTATCTGCCTCTAATACCTGATGCCTTGTTCTCTACGGTCTTATCTGTCTATCCCATATCTCTGGTGTGCGCTGACTTGTGTATATTAATTGTATTTCTCCCTGGCTCTTCTCACCATAAGTACTTTTAAAGCATTCGTCTTCTTGCTGCTGGTCTTATTTAATAACAGATTGTGACTGAACCCTCACCCCTTCTAATGCTTCTCCCCCCCATATGATGTGTGTTCAGTGTCAAGGTTCTTGTCTTAAAGGGCCCCTGCTTTAACTGTCATCAGATGGAAACCAATCTTCTCAAGCTAGACAGCCATGCCCTTCAGGATGGAGTCAGTCCTAATCTCTCACATTCCCTTTAAACTGTGGGTTTTAATAGTCATCTGGGACTACACCCAAGCCACCTGCATTTTGCTCAAGGCTGTTACCCCACTCCAAAATGATCCTGCTCCCTCCAGGTTATTTAAGTTCACATCCTCCAGTGCCTCCTCCCAAGAGAGTCCTATTTTACTTCCCTGACACACAGGCTCTTCCTTACTGTCTTTGCTGTTTACAGCTCACTCTTGCTTAGCACCCTATACATCAGCCTGGTCCTATTCCATGTGAGCATATCTTCTCTCTGTAAGGGTTCTGGGCTCCCACTAAGTGTGCAAGAACAACAGCTGAGAGTCTGGGCCTGCCTCTGTATTCACAGCGAATGCTGGCGCGTGAGGACTGCCTTGAAGATGAAGAGGCTAGGCCACAAAAAACAGACCAATCCCCAACATTCTGTAGAGATCTGGGAAACCATTAGGCTCTCTAGGCAGAATTGTTCAAGAGGCAAGGAGACAATCGAGAGAAAGGGGCACACGGAGGTTCTACAACTTACACGCTCAGCCAAATCCCAGGGAGAAAACATGGGGAAGTGAACTAGCACAAAAGAGAAATTCTCACTTTCCTAAAGTATGTAGAACTGTGCTTTGCAAAAGCAAAGCCCACTGGATTCTCTCACTCGATCCGTCAACCAGGTTATTGTATATATGGGTGTGTATGTGCTGTGGCTCCAAAGTGTGGTTGGTCTCTTCTGGGGAGACAACACCTTGTGGAATGGATTGGAAGACACACAGATGACAGGAGTGTTGATTGTGTAATGTAGTAGTGGGAAAGGGGTTGTGAAGATGTATCAAAAGGAAAAAAAAACCCAGCTTTGGGGAGAGAGCTATTCAGATGGAATGAGGAAAGAGGAGCGTAAGAACTATCATGCAGATGAAAGAAATCAACATTGCATTGGTAACTGGAGAGCAGGAACAGAATAAAACAGACTAAAAGAAGGCATGAAAGGGTTGAGGAGCTTACAAAGTTTATTGGATAGTTTTGTGTCAACTTGACACAAGCCAAAGTCATCTGAGAGGAGGGAGACTCAATTAAGAAAACCCCTCCCATAAGATCGGGGTCAGAAGGCAAGCCTGCAGAGCATTTTCTTAATTAATGATTAAGGGGGAGGGCCCAGACCATTGTGGGTGGGGCCCCCTGGGCTGGTGGTCCTAAGTTCTATATGAACTGAGCAAGCCATGAGGAGCAAGTCAGTAAGCAGAACTCCTCCATGTCCTCTCCAATAGCTCCTGCATCCAGGTACCTGCCTTGTTTGAGATCTTGCCCCAACTTCCTCTGATGATGAACATGAAGTGTAAGCCAAATAAACCCTTTCCTCCCCAACTGGCTTTTTGGTCATGGTATTTCATCACAGCAATAGAAACCCTGACTAAGACACAAAGAATTTGCATATCTGGAGTGCAGGTGGCACAGGGGAAGTGATGAAAAGCTTTGGCTTAAGAAATCATGGGTTCAAGGCTAGCTTCAATTGACTGTGGAAAGTTACAAAACGGCCCTTCTGGAGGGGTTTCCCACTGAGCCCTGGGGGTTGTTGTCTGGACAGGAACTTCTCACTGGCCTGTGCATCTACTTGAAGAACTGGGGCTGGAGAGGATTCCCCTGGGCTCCTCTCCACTCCATTGAGGGACTGAGTAGATGGAAGGCTGTTCACTGTAGAAGGGATGTCATCTAGAACTTGCTAATTACTATTTTGACACCCTGAAGACAAGAGATGAGAAACTATGAGCATCACCCCATCAGGTCACAAAGAAGAAGAATGCACCATAGCTACAAAATGCAGGCAGCTGCCTGACTGCTCTGGTTTAGCTGGAATCAGATGGAATCACGCACTGCTTGAGATGAGTGAAATGCTGATTGGGTGGCACCAACTGTGGGGAAAGCATTTTGATATATTGGCATTTGGATGGTGAGGACCAAATGTTAACCCACAATCACTTTCCAGTCCACACACTCCCAAAGCGGTTCAGTGATTAAAATGGGCATCAGTTCTTGTTCTTTGCCAAGTCATTAATCAACTCCAGACAAATGAGTGAGAGTGATGAGCAAGGTTGCTTATGACTGGTTTGATTATAAGGATGTGAAGATGGAGGGCACAGCTACTGAGGGCAGTGGTGATGTCTCCATTATCTCTGTACCCCCAGGAGCATCCCAATCCCTCACTGCCTGGGCTGGCCACAGCTCAGTGCTAAGGGAATGAGCAAAGGGCACACTTACCATCGGCTGAGCATAAGGTATTACTAAGGTCCAGAAGAGTTTCTGTGAGATCTTGAAATCTGAAGAGCAGAAATCTCCTCAACCTAAACCAACCGGCCCTAGCTTAGGCAGTTGTTATGAAGTGCTGGAGAGATCTAAACACTTAATCATAAAGACAGCTGAGGGCAGACGTAGATGCTCCCTCCCCCACATGGTTTGCCTACATGCACTGACAGCAGGAGTGGAAATGCTACAAGACAGTAAACAAGAGAGAATGATGAATGGGACTCCATTGAGATGGGGAAAGAGATGAACATGGGAGAGGCACAGGGAGTGTCCTTAGTCCTCTGATCCGAGCTCTCTATTGATGAACTGCTGGGGGAAGGCGGCGCCCCACTGATTCTAGTCACAAAACTAAAGTTGAAAAGTAGCCCCAGCACTGACTGTGAGACTTGTTGGGCAGGAGTCCCACGGGGGGGGGGAGGCTGGTGGAGGTTGCAAAACTACCACCAATGGGCCAGCCACTTGCTTGATAAATAACATGCTATTGCACACAGCAGCACCCATCTCCTGCTGTGCTGCCTTGCTGCTTTCCTGCTATAATGGCTCTTGGTTCAGATGAAGGGAATGGGACATCCACAGGGAGAGGAGGTGGTGCAGGATGGGGGAATAGGGAATTTTGTTTCACAGACTAGATCCAAGACATCTACTGGGCAGGTTCTATTTGTGTTGGTGAAGCAGACATGGCAATCATTCATTTTGCTTACATGTCTTTGGGTTTAATATTAAAACCCAGTATCTTATTTCAGGAGTCACTCTGATACAGAAATCCTGAGCAGAGATGATGATTTCATACAATCCCAGAAATTTCCAGCATTGAAATAGAATAAAAATGTCGGTAATTTGGTTCTTTGACTCCCTCTATGTGACCTGTGTGGTCATGTCTGTCATTTAGCCTTTATGTAATTTAGTTCCATCATCTATACCTGATTATAAGTGGCTTATGAGTGTATTTCTTTCAGGGATCAGAACTAATATATCCGTGTGTATTTGGAACATAATAGGTACTCAATATATGATGAATTACCATTTTGGTTATTATTTCAAAATGCCCTCACAGGCTAATATCTTTTTCTTTAGTCATATTGGAAATGGTCAAGGCAACGTAATGGATTTTACAGAGGAGCACTTTGTATGCAGCGAGGTCCATTCTCATATGCTCAAGGGTGGTCAATGACTAGGCGAAGAATCCTATGTGTTCCCAAGGAAAGCATCCCATCCTCTGGAGGAAGGACAATAATATGCTTCACTGAGGTGTGCAAGCTGCCCCGGGCACTGAGTGCTATGTGTATGTGTGTATTAATAATTAGTATGAATTAATAAGAAGCAAGGGGATGGCCCAAAAGGAGAGACTAATGTCCTTCATAGCCTAAGAGGCTGAGGTTAATTACAGTGCTGCAAGGGAGGAGGTTTGAATGAAAATGCAGACCGTGGCAGAAGCTGAGCTGGGCTGGGGAATAGGAAGCCAAGGCTCGGAGGCATGAGCCACATGGCTGTGGTCCCAGGTTATGTAGAGCACTTGACCTCATCACAGCTGCCCACTGAAGTATCTGCCTTGTCTACAGCAGGTGAGATAGAGGCAGAGCAGTTGGCACAAATACACTCAGCCCCTTGCCAACACTGCCACCTGCTGCAGGGTAAAAGAGCAGGTCTCATATCCTAGCTGTATGACTGACCTATGCAAGTATTTCTGTTTATTTTTATCCTCTTTATGTTTCTTTGTCCAAAGCAGTTATAATAATCCTGACTACACTGGACTATGAAAGGAAGTGCAAATCTCATTAAGTAAGTCCGGGCACAAATAGGCACATCTTAGGAAAACCCTTGTTCTAGATGAAGTATGATTTCAACAGGCCTGAAAGATCACATGTATGGTAAAAAAGGACTGAGTAGACCCTGGTCAATGACCCAGTACACTGTGCAGCAAACTGATAACTGTAACTTGGTGGGACTTCTATGTCAACTTTGATACAAGATGAAATCAATGGGTCCAAACAGCTTACTGGACGAATTCTAACCTTATTATCTCTCCCCAAAATGTTTTTGCACAAATAGATCTGTAACTTTGGAGTGAATTGGGTATAATGGTGAGCTGGCTCATTTTATATCAACTTGATACAAGCTAGAGTCATCTGAAAGGAGGGAACCTCAAATGAGGATGTGCCTGCAAAAGATCCAACTATAGGGCATTTTCTTAATTAGTGATTGATGGAGGAGGACCCAGCCCATTGGGGATAGGGACACCCCTGGGCTGGTGGTCCTGGGTTCTCTAAGAAAGCAGGCTGAGCAAGTCATGAAGAGGAAGCCAATAAGCAGCACCCCTCCACGACCTCTGCATCAGCTCTACCTTCAGGTCCCTGCCCTGCTTGAGTTCCTGTCCTGACTTCCTTCAGTGATGGACTATGATGTGGAAGTGCAAGCCAAATAAACCCTTTCCTCCCCAACTTGCTTTTGGTCATGGTATTTCAGGATTCAGTAATGGTTACCATAACTAAGACAAATGGGCTAAAATTACCACCAATTCATTGAATGTTCTGAATCAACTGTCTCTGAAGGCCAGTGTTCGCTAAAACCAGAACTGAATGCATGCTATCTCATTAGCCTTACTGGAGGGTGCTCCCATAATGTTGAGGAGCATAGCACCCCACAGGCAAGACTGGCGGCCTAGACAGGGATGTAAAACTGCTACCATTTCACACATGTGCAAGCTGTGCCCTGCAATGGTTAAGTCACAGGACCACAGCAGCTTGTCAGGGCACTGGAAATCAGGGCTTTGCTTCTAATGCAATGCTATTTGGCCATTCATCTGGCCTCTTTGCAGGGCTGTTGGGTCTTCATTCCTGATTCTCTCTACATCTGTCTACCCAGTGGATGACCTACCTCACTTAGACCAAGGATTTTCATAACATGTACATCCCAACAGCTCACACATGGGCATCTTCAGCCTATCCCCTTTTCTAACTCTAAATTAAAAGTTATCATCTGGCTGAGGTCACCAGTTTTCTATTCCACATCTCTACCTGGCTTTCCTACCGGCATTATAGCCACAAAGCTGAACTTCTGATCTTCCTTCCTTCCAATATCCATTACCCAGGGAGGTCTTCTCGGTTGATGTTGCCTACATCATCCTAGAAGGTCTCTTGACATTCATCCATACGCCATCTAACTTATAAATCCAGTTAGCCCTGCCTGTGGTGTATACTGTAGATCTAGAAGCCTGCTAATTTCAACAGCTCATGGTTGATGCTCCAATTCAAATATCTATCTTCCTGACAGATGATTATGGATCTAGCAGGCCTATTTACAGCCTGAACGGTGTTCAGAATATAAGGCACATCCTGTCCCTCTTCTGCTCTGAAACCTGCAGTGGCTCCCTGCCTTACTCGGTAGTAAAGCTTGATTCAATATCGCTCAACATGTTGACGTCCCCTGGTATCAAGCTCTCTCACAGGCCTTCTAGCCCCCTACAGCTCCTGTCATTCCAGGTGTTCTCATCTGCTGCCTGCTCCTGGAGTCACAGCTGTAATGGCATCTCAGAGTCTGCCACTCTTTCCTTGCTGAGATAATTACTTCATAACTTAACTTTCTTCAGATACTGAATGAGGTCTCATCTTCTCCAAGAGGCTAGGACCATTTTATTTAAGTCTGTAACTTATTCTTGCCTGGCCTTTACAAAGCCATTCATTTGCTCTTCTTCTTTTTTTGTTTAATTTTTAAAAATTTATTATTTTTGTGTGTGTCTCTGTGTGTCTATATGATGTGGGGTGTATATGTACCACTGCATAGTGTAGAGGTCAGAGGACAATTTGCAGGAGTTGGCTGTCTCTTTCAACTTTTATTTGGCTTCTAGATATCAAATTCAGGATATCAGGCTTGCTCACAAAATACCTTTACCCTCTGAGGGTCCTGCCAGATCCTCTATATTTTTTATGCTACTATTTTTAACATGCTAATCATTTCCATATTTTGTATGTTCACTGCTTAGCCTGTCTCCCTCTTTTGGGAAGCCAGATTCCTGATAGCAGAACTCTTTTGTTCACTAACATCTCCTAGAATAGGACCTCCCAAATAGTATCAAGATCAAGCTCTTCAACAAATAATGCATCTGGTGTTTTTCTAAACAGTGTGTTGGGTTAGTTCAGAAAGAAATGTATTTTCCCAGGATTTTTTGCAAATGCTGCAGTTCAGCCCTGTGGAGAATGTCCTGTTTCCATGGATGATGAACAGGCCAGGGACCAACCCTTCAGGGCATTGTCTCCCTTTTCTTGGCAATTCATGCCCTAGGTAACCCTCAGTAGCAGCTGCTGACAAGTAGTCAGGGAACACACAAATTTCTGTGTCAATTCATTGTTTTTATCTCAGCCTTTAAAATGTCCAACTGCATGTCCTTTACCCTCCATGTTAGTGTCATGATACATGCATATCATTTATAAATACATAAGCTTGAGTTGGAGGCATGGGATCAACAACTTGGAAAACAACCATTTACAATCCTCTGAAGGTGGATAAAACCAGGTGTTTTTTTTTTTATCACATCCTCCTTCGGACAGAAAATCCATGGCTGTAGGAAGGGTAGTGGTTTGCACAGCCCAGTGTAGTATCCAGACTATCAGATGATGAATCCGAAGGCTCTCTCCCAGGCCAATGAAAAGAACCTGGGCAAGGCAGACCCAGCTTTCTCCCCAGGGGTCCCCTGCCTTCCAGCACCCAATTATTCCTCCCTATGGGTCCTCCAGCCTATCCCCTTGTGACCTTCACTGGCCACACCCACTGAACATTGTTGATTTGGCCTTAGAAGCCTGGGGTCAAAGGTGGCTCACCTTCTCGTAGTACCGGATCTCATAGTCCAGGATGATGCCATTGGGTTGCTCTGGCTGAGGCCATGACAAGGTGATGCTCCTCATGGTAGCACTGACCTGGTGCATGATGGGGACAGTGGAGGGGGCTGTGGAGAGAGGAAGAGACAGGGTAGCTAAAAAGATGCTCAATATAGGAGAAGTGTTATCTTTTGGAGATGAATAGAAAGAGGTGATTGGGTTTGAGTTCTGTGCTTTCTCATTAGCTGAACTGGGTCTGCAGAACTCCCTGTGGGGTTTGGGACTGAATGGAGATAACAGAGGAGAGAGAAGGTGAAAATACCGTAGAGGAAGACATATGTGGGCAGGGCTGGGGTGAATTGGTATATTTATGGTACGGAAGGAAAAACTTACACAAAGGCTAGTGATATGGTTCAGCAGGTAAAGGTGTTTGCTGTGAAAACCTGGCAACCTGAGTTCAAGCCCCCAAACTGGAACAAAAGTGGAATGAGAGAACTAACGCCACGGACGTGACCTTTGACCTTCATAGGTGTACTGTGGCATATGTGTCAACACACACACTTAAAAAAAATCAGTCCAAAATAAGAGAGAACTGGAAAAATAGGAGGAAGAGACAGGAACAATGAGAAGCCTTTTGAAGTACAAGGTGCTGGAAGACCCTCAGTGATGCAGAAATGGTCTCAGCTCAGGGCGGAAAACCTGGGCAAAGGAGGAACTTCACGAGTAGAAAGGATTAATGCAAAGTAATTGTATAATAGAAAGGGACATCCCAGCAAATATTTCTTTCCAGTTCTGTGTGTAGGATTTTAAAACACTTCCAAAAGAAAGAAGGTAGCATCCCTCATGAAGACAGGAACACAGAGCTGCAACCGAGCCCCTGTCAGCACTCTCTGAGTGAGAGCATTTGCAACGAAGAACTCACAAATGCAAGCGAAGAAATGATACATAAAGCAAACGTTTGGAAACAGGATAATGATTCCAAGATCAGCAAAGGTGATTATGAAATTTCTGTTAAGAAATAATATTTATCTCCCAATTCAACATTTTTCACATGGCGTAAGTAAAATGAAACAGCCTGGAAATAATAAATGAGGGCTGTCTTCCTAAGGGAAGAGGAGGGTAATGGATGAGGCTCCGTCTGTGCTCTGCTAGGGGACTGTTGTGTTTAGTCTTGCCACTTCTGCAGTGAGGAAGGTCATTTCCTCACTCAAACTCCGCTTTACAAGGGTTTCTCTGGGGACCATGACTGAGTGACATTTACTATCCTCAACTTAAGTTAATGGATTCCCTCCAAGACCTGGAATTACAGAGCACAGCTAGCAGATCATACAAGGGGAAGGCATGGCCTTGCCCACAGTTCACCGGACTCGAGCATCTACTAAAGTCAGTCCATGCCAGGGAAGGAGAAGCCGAGCAGGCATTGTAAAGATGCTCCCAGTTGTGTGAACCCCACAGGGTGAGAAGTGTGGGAAATGCTACCAGGATACTTTCGCATCAGAGTGTCCTCTGGGACTTCTGAGGTTAGTTTGCACAAAGCCTACTACACACCATGTGTTGGCCATGACAGCGCGCCTTTCTGAGCGCCTACTCCTAAGGGTGAAACCGACGAAGGGCCTCAGATGCTATGCGCCCCTGTATTTACAAAGAGACTTGCCTCCTTCAGAGTTCTAGCTAATCACCAAGTAGCCCACCTATCTATGCAAAACATGGGTTACCCCAGTAGGCACTCCTAATCAAAGATTCTACAATGAGCTTTCCAAGGCTTCATGATAATAATACAGGTGCACTAAATTTCTCCTGGTGTGGGAGGTCCTTCTGTCTACGTGTTGCTTTTATTGGTTAATGAATAAAGAACTGCTTTGAGCCTATGACAAGAGCAGAACAGAACTAGGCAGGAAAAGCTAAGCTGTATGCTGGGAGAAAGAGGGCAGAGTCAGAAAGAAGCTATGAAGTCACTATAGAAAGATGATGGGAACTTTACCCAGTAAGCCATAGCCACATGGCGATACACAGATTAATAGAAATGGGTTAAATTNCTACGTGTTGCTTTTATTGGTTAATGAATAAAGAACTGCTTTGAGCCTATGACAAGAGCAGAACAGAACTAGGCAGGAAAAGCTAAGCTGTATGCTGGGAGAAAGAGGGCAGAGTCAGAAAGAAGCTATGAAGTCACTATAGAAAGATGATGGGAACTTTACCCAGTAAGCCATAGCCACATGGCGATACACAGATTAATAGAAATGGGTTAAATTAAGATGTAAGAGTTAACCAATAAGAAGCTATAGCTAATGGGCCAATCAGTGATTTAAATAATACAGTTTCTGTGTGATTATTTTGGGGCTAAGCAGCAGGGGACAAACCAGTGGCCTTCCTTCAACATTCTCCTACCCAGTCCTCTTTTGTTCCTTCTTTCCTTCCTCCTTCCCTCCCTCCCTTCCTTTTTTCCTTTCTTCATTCCTTCCTCCTTCCTTTCCTCTCACTTTTACTGGAATGGGATAACTACTGTGGTCTGACGGCTCCCCCTAAAATGTCCCAACCAAATACTTGCACTAAGTTCCTGCTACACGTGGGACACCCTGCTCTGTGCTTCTGTAACTCTCATTCCTCATGGATCTTCCTTATCCATATCTCAGATTTGTCTTCTTCTTCTTGGTCTTCACCTCTCCCAACTAAAGCAACCTAGAACAGTTCTTGTTGCACATAAGAGAGATAGAGGCATCAGCCCAATGCTCCTCCATGGCTTGTACCACAAGTTAAATTTAAACCTAGTATCTACTACGTTTTGTGTATTCTATTAATTTGACTATTAGCCTTTGGATCAAAATCATGTCTTTATTGTCCTATCTTGAAGTTAGAGTTGCATATAAACTCTAGATTTCCCCGAGGTATATTCTCTCTCACCATGAATGTAGAGTTGGGTTTCTGTGGTGGAGATGCATAATCCCTCTTTGCTTTTATATGGTGTTAAATTTGATCTACTAATCTAACAAGTTGAAAGAAATTTTTAACCTCATCTCAACTGTCTAATGCATTTTTTTCTCTCCTACCTTGGTATTATAACCCAGCTGTGTTGATTAATTAAACAGTTACTATTGTATCTGCCAGGTAGTTGCTCTTTCAGGTTCTAGTCATACATTCATGAGTAAAGTTTCTTACCCTCTTAAAACCTATTCTCTACTGGAGGGATTCAGAGTACAGACACAATAAATAAATAGCAAGATAAATAAGAAATAGTAAGTAAAGTGGGGAAACCAAGTAAGGAAAGATGAGGTGGAACACCAGGGTAGGAAGTACGCGGCTGGCCTGTGGTCAGCAAAGGGCTCCCTGAGTAGCAGGTGCAGGAGTGTAAGCTAAAGCAGAATGGGGTAGCATTGAGTGTCTGACCTGACGGCATCATAGTCAAGGGGAGTGCCAGATGTGTGTGTGTGTGTGTGTGTGTGTGTGTGTGTGTATACATTTTGTTTGGTTTGGGATGGAGCGATTTAATAAATTTGTTAAAATTTATTAAGCTACATGAGATGTTTGCTGTATTGTCATAAACTAGGCTCTACATTAGATAATCTTTCCCAACTGTAGGCTACTGTTTGGAGCACATTTAAGTTAGGCTGGCCTAAACTTGGTGTTGGGTGCAGTGAATGATGTGGCATCATCATTTCCTCCCAAGAAAACCATTCCTTCCAGGAGAGAGGAGGGAACCTCATAAGATCCAGGAAACTCATAAAGCACAGAAGCCCCGGGAAGTTCAGGAAATGACAAGATTCACAAGGCCCTTCCCCAAGTTTATACAAGCAACAACAATTTCTGAGAGATGAGACTCTCTCTGGTGTAGCTGCCTGCGAATTGTTCATAGAGCTCCAGGGATTGTGGCTTTCGTGAGTTGTCACACATGCCGGGGTAGGTTTTTCCTTGGTACAGCCACCTTTGAGTCACCCATGCTCCTGCTGGTATCCCAGTGAAGTCATTGATATACTCAACTGGCCTTGAGTGGGTACCTCCACTGGTCTGTCATGGGTAGCCTATCTAGGGTGATCAGAGATCTGTCTCTCCTGGATTTGGTTTATTCTATTTCCAACACAGTGACAGTGTCGTGGGGATGTAGCTCCCCTCACAAGTCGAGGAACACTGGCGTTGGGAATGTCTCCATAGATGTGAGATATAGAAGAAAAAGAATTAAAAGCGACTGCAAGGTTTTTGTTTGGAGGAACCAAAGGACCAGGCTGCCATCAACTGAGAAGAGAGACGACATCAATAGAAGCCATCTGGGAGGACGGACCAGCTGTTCCATTTTAAACACATGACATTTCAGGTGTCTAAGATGTCCCATGTAGACACTGGGTGGGAGGACATGTGCGTAAAGCTGGAGCTATTAGTATTTCAATAAATCAGAAAGGAGTAGAATTGACAGATCATGAAGATAGCTAGTGGAGTGGACGTTTTAAGACGTCGGGAATGAGGAGAAAACAGCAAAGGGCCCTGTGAAAGCCAGGCCAATAGAGTAGAATGAAAACCTGCAGAGTGTGATTGCCTGGAAACCAAGTAGAAGGAAGCATAATTGGGGGACTGAATATGTAGAATCTTACTGCTAAGTCAGGTAAAATGAGACTGGAACCAAACCCCTGATTTAACTACAGCCTCTGTGGCTAACCATTTGGATGGCACGCATTCACCTTGCTCAAGATCCTGCATGCCTTGGCAGGACTATGTGAGGAAGTCAGGGTAGCTCAAAAAGTGCCAGTCTCTCAGAGTTGCTACATGTTTTGGGGGTCCCAGTGTGACCCAAGATGGGGATGACTGAAGGGCTTCTGATAATAGAGCTTTCCTACCACATCTTGCCATTCAGACACCCCTTGTAGGCCATGGGGAAGCCCAGCCTACACGATGCTGCTTTTAGAAGTACCACGCAGGTTTCCAGGCTCCCTCTGTCTCAGAGATAAAATGTCATCTATTAAAACTGGAAGGCTTAGAGCTGGGAATGTAGAGTACCAAGCTCTGGGGTCAATCCCTAGCACTACAGAAAAGCAAGCATGATGGCACACATCTGTAATGCCAGGTTTTAGAAGGTAGAGGCAAAAGAATCAGAAGTAGTTCAAGGTCATCATCGGCTATATAGTGAGTTTAAGAGCCACTTACGCCTCATGAGACTCTGTCTCAAAAAGGAAGGTAGCAAATTTAAAAAAATATGGAAGACTCCAAGATAGCAGGTTAGAAACCTACAATGATGGCCATCTTCTGTGGGGATAGGACCAAATGCAGGAGAGCAGCTACTTCTTGAGGTGGGCAGTGACAAAAAGCAACTAAAGTTTATCTGTAAGTGGACTTAAAAAATCTCAGAGGCTTTGGAGAGCAGAATAGAGGTTGAAAAAGAACATCCTGGCACCAAGATCATTAGCTGTGTGAAGGGAGGGGGCAGAGGGCAGAGGTGAAAGAAGAGGAGGAAACACAGAAAACATAGTAGCACAGGCCTAGGCACCATGCACGGGTTCAGCTGAGCAGGCAGGGGGAATCAGAACCCACACAGAAGAAAGGCACACAGGGAGCTTTCTTAGCGTCACCACATGTAGTTGTTGGGAAGTCATCTAGATAAGGTCTAGCCTGGGCTCACTGCTGGGAAAATCAATGATTCCTTCATTTTCTTGTGTCTGGGAGCAAGGTCATGAACAAATGCTAGTCAGAGAATCAGTCTGGCAACCAAAGAAGACTCTGACCCCAAAGTGCTGAGAGCCAAGTGTGATGACTCAAACCTGAAATCCCAATCTTCAAGAGACTGAAGCAGGAGAATTATTGCAAGTTCTAGGCCAGCTTGGGCCTACATAGTGGGTATCAGATCAGCCAGTACAGTAAAACCTTTGGAAATTAAATAATTTAGTAATTTAATTGAATAACAACAATAATAATGATAAAAAAAAGAATTCCATGAGTGGAAAGTCACACCAGGCTGAGACAAATAAAAGGGAGCAAAGGTTCAGGCCAGCTGAGACCATCAGTTTGCAAGGGAGGGTGCAAGCACTGTGGTGAGCTTGTGCCTTCAGGTCACTGCCTCCAGGAGCTAAGTTTCATTCTAAAAGAGACAAATGTCATATATATTGATAAAAGAAACATTATACTAAGAAGATCTAATGGTTGTAAATATACACATATTGGAATCAGTATGCTCTAATTCATAATAGAAGTGCTAGTGTCCGCAATGATACACATAGGAATCAATATAATAATAATGGATGTTGTGGTTTGTCTATTAAATTTCCCTTGAAGACCCGTGCATTTGAACTTTGTCCCTGGCTGGTGGTGCTACTGAGATGTAAGCAAACCAGCAAGGCTCTGACCTAATCAACAGGTTAGTGCATTGATGGAGTCATAGCCTGATGGCATTAACGACATGTGATGGGCACTAGGAAGTGGGCCTGGTCCAAGAAGATCACAAGGGTATATCTTTGAAGGAAATACATTGTCCATGGCCCTTTCCTGTCTCTCTGTATCTCAGGCATCATGAGGTGAGCAGCTTGGTTCTACCATACCTTCTTGTTGCCATGTTGTCCTGCTTCAACACAGGCTCACAGCAGAAAAGCAAACCAAACATGGATTGAACCCTGGCAAGCATGCATAGGAATAAGCCTTTCCTTCTCTAAGTGATCTTTCTAAGACATTCTTGCAGTGGCAAAAAGGCTGGCTGACACACCGGATGACGTTGGCATTCTATTCTCCCCAATGGGTAGGCTATCCAAAGCAAAAAATCAGTGAAGAAACATGAGCGGTTAACTGCACTGTAGCTCAAATGGAATCAGCATCCATCTACAGAATATTATGCAGATGTAAAACACACTCTTCTCGGCGGCTTGTGGAACTTCCCCCAAAAGGGTTATTTTAAAGATCCATGGCAATTGAAACAAATACAAAAATACTGAAGTATCTGTTTGGATCGTACCAGTCCTCAATGGGGAAAAACTGGAAATAACTGGTAGGAGAAACTGCAGATAATTTGCAAGTACACAGGCACTGAAAAACATACTTCTAAAGCACCAGTAAGCCATTGAAGAAATCAGGGGAGAAACTGGAAAAGAAGAAGTCAAAATATCTGCAAGACTCCACAATAAGATCATAAATTTTATTTAAAAATTTAATAGAGCGACAATACAAAATTGGCATATGAAAATCAGTAGATTCTCTAAACACTGGTAATGAACTCAGTGAAAAGGAAATCAGGAAAACAATTGCATTAATAATAATCTCAACAAAAATCTAGAAATAAACCTAACCCAGGAGACTTTTGTAATGAAAACTCTGAAACCCCAAACAAACAAACAAACAAACAAATTGAATAAAACGTCAGAGGATAGAAAGACCCCCTAAGTGCCCATAAGTCCACAGAATTGGTGACAGAAAGCAACCATATTGCTGAAAGGGTTTCATGATTCAGTAAAATCACTACAAAAGTTCCAATGACATTCTTCATAGAACTACGAAAACAAACAAACAAACAAACAAA